>JBCEWC010001529.1:0-40357 GCA_038996855.1 Solanum aculeatissimum | reverse complement strand
TCAATGCTAATGTTTATGTATCGACGTTTCTTAAAAAATAAGGGATTTTTAGTAATTTCAGAAAAAGTTGGTATATAATGAGATTATGCATGTAAAGTATGTGATTTCTATAATTTGTCCAAATTTTTTTTTACGTCATTGGGCCTAGGACCAATTCAAGTTTGGGTAAATGACGTAACTAGATAAACATATGATACTAGTTTATATTATACCATTATAGTTTGAAAAAACTTAAAATACATAGTTATAGTTAAGATTTTGTTGCTATTTTCTCTCTTCTCTCTTCCCCTCTCTTGCCTCTCTCTCTCTGTAATTTCTTGCCAGATATACAAATACACATGTATACCACTTGCATATATACAATTATTTGACAGATATACAAACTCAATTCACTTCTCTCCACTCTGCCCTCTCTTGCTCGCCTCTCTCCTCATTCTCCCAATCTTATTTCTAGATATACAAATACATATTTATATAAGTTATACATATAGAATTATTTGGCAATTATACATTAACATTTTGCCTCTCTCTACTCTCTGGCCTCTCTCGTTCGTCTCTCTCCTCTATCTCTTTCGATCTCCTCTCTCCTATAATATGCAGCTATGGATCATAATTTTAGCAAATTTTTTGTCTTATTATGTTTTAAGTGTTTGCTCTTTTTGAAAAATCAGCTTCAAGTTTTGATTTCATAGATAAACCTTAACTTTAACTTTATTTAATTGTATTTACTAAACTATTTATTATAACAAAAAAATTATTAATTACTATTTTAAACTTATTTAAATTTTAGCCACTTGATAATTAAGTTTACAAAAATAGTCTAAACACAGATGAACTTCAGAATTTAAACCTCAGATGCCATGAATAATTACAAGTTAACTTCATACCAATAAGTTTAAAAACTTTCTCAATTTTTTTTTTAGATTTTTATATCAGAAAATTCCTTGCTTTCAAATTATCTAAAATTAAACTTTACAAGATAAATTTTTAATGCATATATATCTCTGAAATTTTTGAAACTACAAATTCACGTGTCAAAATTATTTAAAACTTGAAAAAAGTTAAATATTAGACTATGCCTTAAATATTAGACTAACTTTAAATTATTTTTAAAAATTAATTTTATTTCAAGTAACATCATCACAAACAACTAGCAAATGTCATTTCAGCAAAATTAAAACAGACAACGTAATTCAAAATGACAAAAATAATCCTCAGGAAGCAAGCTGACAACACAATGATCAGTTACTTTCCGACCGCTTTTATATATATAGATTTTTTTCATAAAATATAAATATTTTCACGTTCGTATCGTCCTTAAGAATTGATATTTACATTTTTTTTATCCTAATAAAAGAAAAAACAACAAGAAAAAAATAATACTTGAAAAGCTTTTTAATAAGGACAAAACTTAAATGGTGACACTTACAAAGTGTCTATTCGTGTAAATCTTCCTGTAAAATACACTTGCCAATGGTACAAGTGGCCCAATTAGTTTTTGTCAAACTAGTCCTTTAAGAATATATTTGTGTTTTTCATTTGGCTTTTTAAATCCCAATATATATATATATTTTTTTAAAAAACAATTGGGATGATTATGATTTCAAATATTTCGATCAACTAGTTTACAAAATATGTATGAAGCGTAAAAATAGTAAATATTTTATACTAAATATACATATAATATACATAACATATACATTGATAGAGAATCTGTTGTATATACTTCGATCATATTGATAAATAAATTAATCGAACTATATATATCTATAACTTTTCCAAAATAATTGACCCTTTTTTAATTGCAAAGAAATGTCATGGCTGGCATTTAGCTGTTTATTTTTTAATTTAGTTTATTGTTGAATAATTTTTGTGTAACATCAATAATCTAACCTTATTAATTTAAAAGATTATGGACAAAGATGCCATTAAAAATACCAACCACATTCAATTATACAAATGCACATGAGACTTCATTATTTTTTCCCTGGGGGGTGGGGGGTATACTATGTATCAAAATTAAAACACATTGTTTTTGTGTAGAATTTTTCTAGGTCACGAGTTCGAGTTATAAAATCAATCATTGATATTATGCCATCGTAAGTTTTATATTATATTTCTTGATGTGCAGTACTTTTCGGCAGGGGTGTGCATCGGTCGGTTTGGTTCGATTTTATGTATTATCGATCTGGTTTATCGATTTTTTATTTTTAAATATGCTAAACCAATAACAAACCAATAAGAGTTTTTTTTATCGATTTTTAGTCCTTAACGGTTTGGTTTTCGATTTACCCAATAAAAAAATACTCATAAAATAAATATATTACTTTTCTAACAATTTGACGCAATACGATGAGATATAGTAAAACAAACAAATCAATTGAGCACCTAAACTTAATAATATGCAATATTTGACCTTATATTCTAATTTACTTTTCAACATAAGGGTTTTACATGACTTACGAGTATCGATTTAGTATCAAGTGATGTTAAATTATTAATATTTATGAATGGATAAAGTAGAAAATTATTATAGTCTTAATGAGTTGTCGGTTTACCCAATACTAAAAACCAAAATCGAATCGATAACCTGATAATTTTTTTAAAATAAAATTAGCCACTAAAAATCCGTTAACCCAATAACAATAAACTAATAACATTTTTTTCAATTTGATTTATCGACCAGTTTAGTTTTTACACACCCTCACTCCTCAAAATTTTGCATAAACCTATTGAGTAACAATTACCCTATTTTGTTCTATCCATTGCCTATTGTATATTATTACACATATTCATTTGGTTAGGTTAAACAAATTGTGAAAATGATATGTATATTTTAGGCTCCACCAAAAAAAAGAAGAAGATGTGTTGGTGTTTGAACCAACAAAAGTGAAAACTCATGTAATAGTATAAGGAGATCGAGTTTATCTGAACCTAGTATTTTCAACGTAGAGTATAAATTTATAATATAAAAAATATCAAAACTATAATATATAGTAAATATGAATTCATAATTATAAAAATATATTGAGTTAACTACTAAAAAATTTAAATATTGAACTCGTGAAACTTAAATTATTAATCCGTCTCTACTTTTGCACCGTTAATTTATTTGTCGTTTTTAACTAAATAAATTAAATCCAAAACAAAATGTTATTTTAAAAATAAAAAAAGTAAATTAGAGTAGTATTTCCTTTAATTTATTGATCAAAATATTTGTGCATGTCGTTGTTTAGATATAAACCTTTTACGACTTGTAATCTTAAATATGTTACATGTAATACGTGTGTTGATATAAGAAAATATTATTAATGAAATATACAAAAATACATATATATTTTTTTGGATGGAGTTAATAAGAAATTAAATAAAGTTAAACAGAATTACAAGTGCTTCTTTAATTAAATAACCCATATTAGTTTAATTAATCTCAGTTGATGTTATCACTTTGATTTGCTTAATAGTAATGGTAAAATTGAAAGAAATAAATTAATATCTATTATCTTTATAATCAAACAACTGAAACAGACGCGTCAATAAGTAGCTGTCATAGAAAGATTTAATTAAAAAATTCATGAAATATTTTTATGGGTCATATATGATAAAGGAATAGAAGCATACAACTCAAGCAGACAAGTCGACGAAGAGCTACTTGTTTTGGAGGATTTTCATTGGTTTGGTGGTAAAGGAACCACCACTTATATATATATTAGATAATCAAACAACTAAAGCAGACGCGCCAATAAGTAAGTGCCATAGAAAGATTTAATTAAAAAATTCACGAAATATTTTTATGGGCCTATATAATAAAGGAGCGTGAAAGCAGACAAATCAACGATGAGTTGCACTTTGGAGGATTTTCAGTGGTTTGGTAGTAAAGGAACCACCACTTATATATATTAGATGTTTTACTACTTTATCAATTTATTCCAACATTAATATTAACAACTATTTTGTCAAATTAGGAATTAGACTTATCCCAATATAGTTATAGAGATTATTCTACGTTAAATACTTTTTTTAGGTAAAAAATCTATTGAAAATAAATTTTCACTTTCTATCTCATAAAGATAGAGCAAAATTATGTGTATATTATACCCTCCTTAGCTCTACTTGTATGATTATACTATGCATATCGTCGTGTTATTGTTACCTAGAGTATATTATTAAATATATTTCTTTGGTTAGATTAAAGAAATTGTGAAAATGATATCTTTATTTAGGCTCCACAAAAAAAAAAAACCCACAAAAATATGATGTGGCGGTGTTTGAACCAACAATATTGAAAACTCAGGTAGTAGTAGTATAAGGAGATCGAGTTTATCTGAATCTAGTGTTTTTGACGTAGAGTATAGATTTACAACATAATAAAATGCAATAATCATAATAAATCGTAAATATGAATTCATAACTATAAAGATACTATGAGTTCTCTACTAAAAATCTTAAAAGTTGAACTCATGAAATTTAAATTATAAATTATAAATCCATCTTTGCTTCACACTATGTATTTTTTTTCACCGTTAATTTATTTGTCGTTTTGACTAAATAAATTGGATCCAAAATAACTGTCATTTTAAAATAAATTAGAGTAGTATTTCCTTTAACTTATTGCTCATTTTGAGGAGAAATAATAGATTCTTTACTAATATTCTTTTGTTTAGACCAATAGTTGATATACATTATTTCCTCGGACTCATTTTATGTGACATCAAATTCAAATTTTTGCACCTTCTAACTAGAGCATCGACACACCTTCTTTGCACATTTTTAAATTATCTTAGTCTTTCTTCTCTTATCTTGTTTGCCACAGAGGTCATTCCCACCTTGTCTTGAATATCTTCATTCCTCATTTTGTCACTCTTACTATGTTCACATATCCATCTCGACTTATCCCAATATAGTTATAGAAATTATTTTGTATCTTGCTACTTTTTTTAAATTTTTTGTCTTGCAATTCTACGTCAAGTATTTTCTTTTTGAGTCAATGATCTATTGCAAATAAACTTTCACTTTCTACATCGTAAAGATATAGGCAAAATTTGCGTACAATCTATCCTCCTTAGGCGCTTATTGTGTGATTACACTATGTTTTTGTTGTTGTTACTTGTATATTTCTCAATCTAGTTACAAAAATAAATTTATTTCTTATTATTTTATTATCTGCTTCGGATAGTTCTCTTTTGAGATGAGAGTCTATCGGAATCAGACTCTATCTCATAAAAGTATGGGTAATGTTTGTACATCCTACTTCTATGGGGTATAATCATAACCTAAAGATTTATTTCAAAATAATTTATTTATACGTAATCTAACAAAACACTTGGGCGGAATGGGGACGGTCAATAATTTTTAATAGTAAATATTTTTTTTTTTTATGATTAGATGCACCAAAAAAAAAAATCAAAATCAAACTATAATATATTTAACTACATTGAATTTTTTAAAACATATTTTAATTAATAATGACTGCTTATAGGACTCGATTTTGAGACGGGTATTTTTCGGAAACAACCTTTCTATCTCTAGGAGATAGTGGTAAGATTTGCGTACATTTTACCCATTTGTGGAATTTCACTGGGTATGTTGTTGTTGTTTAATTAATAATGACTTTTTTTATGTAATTAAAACATGATCTTAATGTTGGATTAACATTTTTTATCCATCTTAATTTTAGTTAATTAGGCTCAATTTAGAGAAGGATATATATAAATATTTCTTAAAATATTTTCTTCACATTTTTAGTTAATTAGTCTCAATTTAGCTTAAAATATTATCTTTATATTTGATGAACCAATTAAGGCTTTTGATATTGTAACGACCCATTAAGTCGTTTTGAGATATAAAGTTTCTTACGTCATAAAGAATTTATCTCGTAAATTAAAAAAAAAGTATTTTGAACTATTCGATAATTTTTATTATTTAGTTGAGGAATAACTTTAAATAATTAATTTAATTTATGGGCTAAAGTGATTATTTATTTTAAAAATCTATATCACTTATCTTATATTTATTAAAAATAGGTAGTAGGGTTTTTCACTGTTAATACATAATTAGTAGAAGGAGGAAAAAATATGGAGTTAAAGCAGTAAATTGAATTACAAGTTTACAACATCTTTTTCCTCCCTATTATGTATTATCATATTATTTTAATAAGTTAATGATCAACCATGGAGATGAATACATTGATACTGCATTTACTTGTGTGATTTTGTTTTGTATTATGTTGTTTTGATTCTTTTTATAATTATTTTATTATGATTTCAAGTTTTAATATATTAGTATAGGTAATCAAATATTAAGGGTATTGTATTATATAAACATCATTAGATTTTAAATATTAGAGAAATTAAAAGTTTAACTTTTTAGGTTAGAAATTTAGGAACTAGATTATAGATTTTAGGTAAGCTTTTAGGTCTAGGCTAGATATATAAGAATATGGGTGTCTATGGACTCGTTTGCTTACGAATATCATATATTTGATAGATTCAAAACGTTTGGAGATATTGGAGAAAGGAAAAACATTGGTGGATTAATTAACTTGCTTGATCTCGGTTCTTCGTTCGAGGTAGGTTATGATTTATTCTATGTGTTTGAAAGACTCTTAATAGTAATTTATATTCATTGAGTGATGTTGTGAAATTATTCTATGCATTTGATTATTGTGGTTTGGATGATTGATATATGTTGTGATTGGTCTGCAATCTCAAGACCATGAAATCCATAATTTTGAACTTGACTTATCAAAGTGATGCCTTGAATAAAGAAGGCTTGATGAAATATTGTTAAAGAAGTGGAAAGTGATGATAAAGAATGATGAATTAAATATAATTGGATCGGGTGTAACGTTCCGACACGATATAATTGGATCGGGTGTCATGTTCCAACACGATATAATGGGATCGGGTGTCACGTTCCAACACGATATAATGGGATCGGGTGTCACGTTCCAACACGATATAATGGGATCGGGTGTCACGTTCTGACACGATATAATTGAATCGGGTGTTATGTTCCGACACGATATAATGGGATCGGGTGTCATGTTTCGACACGATATAATTGGATCGGGTGTCACGTTCCGACACGATAATATTAAAGGAAAACATATTAAAGTGATTTAATATACTCAATCTCAAATAACCCATCTCCCAAAAGAAGTGTGGTGTGGAGGTTTGAGTTCTCATGTTTGTTCTTGATACTTTTGTCTGACTACGTACCTATTTTATAATGTTATCACTTGTACTTGTTGCTTGCCACCTGGTAAATATTATAGTTGATTTCATGATGGTACTTTATGCATATTAATTTCTATTTGGAGTTGGCCGATGATACCTACTCAGTACATGTGGTTCATACTGACTCATACTTGTATTTTTCTTTGTTTTGATTTTGTGGAGTGCAGCGAGTGTTCCATTGACGTCGGCTCGCTCTCAGCTCTAGCTAGTCATCGGTATATCAGATTTCAGGGTGAGCTAACCTTATAGCTCGTGTTGAACTCTATTAGTTATGGCATGATGTCCTTAGTTTTCGGGCATAAACTATTTTATTTATCTATTTTGATGTTGCTATTCTTAGACTTAGTATTTGAGATTAGATGTCCTTAATGTGATGACTTTCAGATTTTAGGAAAACATTGTGTAATAGACTTAGTGATTTTGTTATTTTTATTTTAAAAGTTTAAACTTCCGCATTAATATCGTATTTCATAAGTTAAACAACTAATATAAGTTGCGATTTGTATCGTTGGTTCGCCCACTCAAATAATTAAGTGTGGATGTCAATCACGACCTGTTTTGGATCGTGACAAATATTTTTGTAAAAATGATATTTTCAATATCTGTATAATATTCTTTCAATATCACTAAAATTGTGGACCAAAATTATTGGATTAAGTCAGTGACCACAACTGGCGAAAAATATTTTCTTTTAAAAAAAACAAAAAGACAAACAAGAAAAAGTCAATATTGATCCAAGGTTTTGAGAACATGATAGTGACACTTAATTAAAAGTAAGAAAATTAATTATTTCCACAAAAATACTATGTTTTAATAAATGTAAGAATAATTGTAGTTCAGATCGTACAAGTACCACTATTTTTTTTTGTTATATAAAATTTAATAAGTACGTAAACTTTCAATTTTCTTATTTATTTTAGACATTTTAGAATTTTTACTAACGGAAAAAATTAAGAAATTATACTGTGAGAATATTTGTAATGGTGGAACTAGAATTTTCATTAAAGATTTTACAATATGAATAAGTAACGCACGAATAAGTCACATGAAATTCATAATCTACTGATGAAAGTGTGTCTTTTCATTACAGGCATCGGGGTGATCCCCTTCGGGACAACCTCAGCCACATGGGCAAGCAACTTTCCTTCTTTTACCCTCTCTCCTGCCTTTTACTTTAGGGCATGGAAACCAAGAGTTCATTTTGGTCGAACCGCTTAGTTTGCTTTGTTTATTGATTCATATAAAATGACAAGGTTTGTCAATTTTCTTATTTATTTTAGACATTTTAGAATTTTTACTAACGGAAAAAATCAAGGAGTTATGTTGTGAGGTTGTAATGGCGGAACTAGAATTTTCATTAAGGATTTTATAATATGATATGAACATGAATAAGTAAACGCACGAATAAGTTAAAGGAAATTCAAAATCTACTATATATACATTAAAAAAAATTAATCATATATTAATAGTGTAATTTCTCATCAAAAAGTCTTTGAATGAAACCCATGAGCCTTAACTAGCTCCGCTTAGATAGTCGAATTGGTTAAGAAGAAATCACATGGGTTTACTATGTCAATTGAGGCTATTCAAAATCCAATCGAAATTGATTATTCGAACCGATAACTCTTAATAATGGGTTATTGGTTTGACAATTTCGATAGTGATTTAAATTGCTTTTATTATTGGGTTATTAGGTTTTAACAGTTTTAATTTTTTCTTAGTGGATTAACCGATAAACCGATAATAAATTATATAATTATATTTATACCATTAGGTATATAAAAGTCTTTCACAATTCCATACTTTTATTTTTAACCATTTCAAATTCTAAGTTATTCTACAACGTAAGAATGTTTGCTTTTGAGCAAAATACAATTGTTAATTCATAAGTTTATCACTTCATTTCTAAGCAATTTTCAATAAAGAAAATTTTGTGTCAAATCTTAACGGTTAAATCGATAATTGATAAATCAATCTCTTAATCGTTCTATAACGATTTAGCATATATACAAATTGATAACCAATAAATCAAATTGATAAACTTCAATATCGAATCAAACCGACCGATATGAAAAAAAAGGAGGAACTGATACTTTTTATGGTTGAAGAAAAAAAGTTATGTTAAAAAGAAAAACTTTATTTTTAGATTTTTGGCATGTAAAACACTTTATTATTTTTTTTGACATAAAGCTATTTTTTCCTTTTTTATTTTGATCCATTCAAGTCAACTAATGAAGAATTAAAAAAAAAAAGGATAAGAACTATCAGTCAAAAATAATAATTAATTTGTGATAATAATCAATTATTAAAATAATCATGTGTATTATACTAACTAATATAGTGGGTAATTAATCCAATTAGCAGTAATTTGGTATTGGCTAACTATAATTAATAATCTATGAAAAAAAGGAAATAAGATTAATGAATTTCTTTTTTTAATAATCTATGAGAAAAAAAGGAAATAAGATTAATGAATTTCTTTTTTAATAATCTATGAAAAAAAAGGAAATAAGATTAATAAATTTCTTTTTTTAATAATTTATGAGAAAAAGGAAATAAGATTAATGAATTTCTTTTTTTTAATAATCTTTATTTGAATTTTATATTTATCTTAAAATATTTATTAAATATACGTAAATATCTATTGTGACCTAATAATTATAATGAACAAACTTCGAATTCTGACTTCACATTTGAATATAGACTGAAAAAGCTTTTGTTACTATGAGAAGATGCACTCGATAATATATATTTTCTTCCCTAGCAAAATTTGAATTGTTGTTAACTATTAAATTATTGTATTGTTATTTTAAATATAATATTTTATTTTAATTACTGTTTATATTTTATTGTATTGTTAAATTTATTATTATATAGCAAAAAAGAAATTCATTTTGTGTATGCCATCATTATTTCCCCTATCGATCTTTACTTATTTTTCCATTCATTTTAAAATAAATAAATTGTTGGATTTTTTTTCATAGTTGGAAATTTCTTTCATACCCCCATTTACATTTTCTAGTTGATAATTTCTAGAGAGTTAATTGCTCGTATTTATGATTTTACTTATAATTATTTACATTTTTCAAGAATAGTTTAAAAATAATGAAAAAGATAAATATGAAAAATAATACTATATTTAATTTATGTCTGAACAATTCACTTATTTTGAAATAGAGCAATAATTCTATTTCATTATTTATCCTACTTAATTTGAGTTTAACATTTATCGAAAATAATTTTTCTATCTTTACATAGTGGCTATAAAATCTACTTACACTCGACTTTTCCCAAATTTCCCTTAAAAAATTAATTGAATATGTTATTATCATATATCACCTAATTAAATGGCTACTCTACCCCGTACATTATTATTATTATTATTATTATTATTATTATTTTTATAGATTTATTCTTCAAATTATTTTCTAGAACAATAAAAAAAATCATCAAAATAAAAGGATAGTATACATTATTATTTTATTAAATATGTAATAACTTCCAACAAAGTGTAAAAGAATTTAACAATTTTTTTCTATTTTTTTTTTCAATATTAAAAAAAAAAAGACAAAAGAAGAACTTAAATTCCACGTCAGATGGAGCCCACTGGTTTCACAGGTGTCTTTTCCATAAATATTACCCAAAATAAAAAAATATAAAAAAGCAAAAATTCTCTCATTTTCTTTTGGTTCACGAGAGATAGCACTCTGTTTTTTTTTTTTCCTTCCATTTTCTTCTTCGAATGCTGTAAAAATAATCCAAAAAAAATCAACCACCACCGTACTCGAGTCGCCGCCCACCGCCATGTATCGGAGTAGGTCGGCGCGATCCTCGTCACTCCGTGAACAGGAAACTCGACTCTGTGAGTCCGACAAAATTGAAGGAGCCGGTAGCTGGGATGCCCTTGAATGGACCAAAATCGATGTAATTAATTTTACTTTTGTTAGGGTTTCGTTAATTTCAATTCAGTTGATGAATTTCATTAATGTGTGTTGATTCCTGCTTACATTTTTTCAATCGAATGCGGAATTTGATTTTTTTTGGGTGATTGATACGTGCAGCCTGTTTCGAGATCGATTCCTGCTGGAGTTAAACAGTTTTTGTTGGAAGCCGAGCATGTTATAGTAGAGGTAATGCTATATCTGTTTTTTTTTTTTTTCGTACTACGAGCAGTGGTAAGGTCTGCATAGACCCCACTTGTGGGATCGTTTGTTGTTGTTGTTGTTGTTGTTGTTGTTGTGTGTGTATGTGTGTAGTGCATTTTCAATATTTGTGTTCCCAGACAATGAAATGGGGACTCTGGTGATTATTCCTGTGTAATTATAGTACATAATACGGATGATTCTTTTGGAAAGAAATTTGCAAGGAAATAATTATAGGATAATTTGTAGTGTTATTAAAAACCACAGTGAAGTGATGAGAAGGAGGAGGCGCGTGCTCTTCAAAAAGTGTGGCTTGAAAGAATGATACCCAAAGTGGTGGTTCTTTGAATCTCAACTTTGAGGAATTGGATTAACATTCACAATATTATGTATTGGATGCTGAAATTAGTTAGTTTTATTGCAATTTGATTATTAGGCACTAAATTTGATTGTACCTTTTCACACTTTCTACATATACTGTGAGCATTTCTGATCATGATTTAGATAATTCCGAGATGCAAGAAAACATGTTTATCGTAGTATGAGGTGATGTGAGCTAACTTAAGAGTGCTTGTAGGGCTAGCTACCCTCTTTTGCCTTTAAGGGTTATAAAATTGGTCTAAACTCTGTTGCATTTGAAGCTTTCTCATTTCTTAACTGCTTACAGAAAATAAAGTATCATATGCAGATGATATGTTGTTTCCTTTGGGGGTCAGGGTGGGGGTTCCATATCTCTCTATGAAAAATAAAATCTGGTCCTTAGTTGCAAATTTAGGGATTTATCAAATACAGAAAACGTACATGTACACAACGAGAGTATGTTATACAACCAAAGATGGAGCAATTTGGAGATTAACAAATATGTTTGTATGGTTGGCTAGGTGTGTGATCTTTGTTAAAAGTTGACAGTTCACCTAAGTTTCGAGGTACTTTAAAGGGTTTACTACGATTAACCAACCACCTTATGAATTGTGGATGTGTCCCTGTGATTTTTGGATAGGATTAAGTAGTGATTGAGAATAGTGGCTTGGCTTTAACTTTTCCGTAGAAGGCGGCATCTCTTTTTAAGGGAACTTAGTACTTAGGCGAGGGGTTCTGATCTTAGAAGCTTTTATTCCCATCCCACGTACGAACTGGTCTCTTAACTTTAACTAAAAAAACTGCCTTTTAACTCGAGCCTGCTGGGATTGACTTTTCATTTTTGACTTGTAGGTCAAAAGTCATAAGTTAGAAATTCTAACTTATGCCTTTTGGCTTATTTTTTTAACATTTTAGTTTAAAACTGAATACTTATAAGCACTTTTTTAACTCACCCAAACACTCCAAAAGTGCTTAAAAGCTATTTTAGCTTAAAGCACTTAAAATAAGCCAATCCAAACGTGCTCTAGGTAAGATTCCAAGGGCCTAACCATTATTCTTTTTCTTTTTCGATTTAGTCATTGACTTGTATCTGTAGCTTTTGGACAAGAATGTGATTGAACTATTCTTTCTTCCTTTTTTGTTCTGCTGAAATCTTTGACGATTTTGAGCCTTTCAGATTCTCTTCAGCTTAAGAAATTTTTATATTTTAATCATTATCAAGAAAGGAAATTATTATATTTTAATCGATGTTTCTTGAAGTATATTTAGCCAATTATCTAAAATAAAGTCTTATCTTTAGTAAATTATGTTTAAGGGTAAGTAGTGAATTGAGCAATATTTCACCCTTTCAAATCCAAAGGACTTACATTTAATGAGAAACCATGAAGGAAGTCAGTGAAGTCCTCAGCTTGTTGTTTCAAACAAGATGCTGACCGTTTATTTCTGAATTTTCTATCTTTAGAAGCATTATTATCTAATGCATAAAATACAAAATATGATTCACCCCACAGACACTTCTATTTAATATTTTTCCTGATTTATTGGGAAGACAGGATGCTGGCTGCTGAGGGTGTTTAATTTTTTTTAATTAGTTTATATGTTGATTTCATTGATAGCTACTGAATATCTTATTTGATTCTTTCTTATGGTTGTTTGGTTATTTATCTCCTCATGAGCTTCATAATAGGGTTTTATCTAGATCATGATGATGTATTGTCTTGGAACAAATTATTAGTAAGTTATTGATAAAATGCCTCTCTACTAAATCCTCAACTTGATCCCATAGAGGCTTTCATTAGTTTCTGTTCTCTTCAGTTACCACAATTTTGAGTTGGCACAAGCCTTAAGGTTAGCTGATTTTTTCCAGGGTTATGGGGTAGTTCTTGTCAACACTGATGAGGCTGGAACCTTATACGTGACTAATTTTCGCCTCCTTTTCTTGGTAAGTAATGCATGAAGTTCTCATATTTTATATCTGATGGTGTATATGGCCAAGATCCTATATTTGCATGCATTCTGGTTATGGAAGTTCTCTTTTGTAAATCTATGCCAGTGAAATTGTCCTCACATAGTGCAAATTCATTTTATATAGTATTATAATGTCAGAAACATCTTCTCTACCTTCACAAGGTAGGGGTAAGGTTGCGTATGCACCATCCTCGCGGGCCTCACTTGTGGGATTACATTGGATATGCTATTGTTGTATAATATTGTGATGATTTATAAGGCACTAATTTCTGAAGGTCTAATGTCAATCGTGATAGCCATACTGATGAGGTATTTAGATTGTTAAAATTTGGAATTTCTTATGTCTTATCTATCTTTATTTTGGATGCATGTGCCTTGACTTTTAAAAAAATATCTTCATCTTCTTTTTCTCCTACAGTGGAACGACTTAATGCGATGTAGTTACTTTTTTTTTTAATGAAGTAAAAGATTTTATATAATAGGCATCAAGATGCAATATCTACAAAAGAGGGAAGTAAAGTCAGCTTGGTACAAAAAGTGCTAAGCTAGCAAAAGAGCTGACAAAATCCAAACAGTTAATAGGGCAATCTACAGGGTCTACTAAATGTGCCAACTGTATACTACATTGCTCGAACTCTCCAAAGTTGTTGCCGCACATGTGTTGTATACTCCAAAATGCACTACTTTTGGAGCATCCGACATGCACTCTTCAACATTTTTTAAGAGTCCGAGCAACATAGACTATAGGCTATATAACCATAAAGGACATCTAGCTTTAAGAATATGACAAGGAGTTGATAACCCATTAAAGCATCTGCGGTTCCTCTCTGTCTTGACACACCAATTTTTCATTGGTTGTCTATCTTATGTTTTCGTGATAAAGATTGCTTATTTGCAGTACTTACATGATTGACCATAGATTTTACCTCCAAATAGAAAAAGGAAATAAAAAAAAGACATTAAAGAAGTTTCTTGATTTCTGAAGCTTTCTCTGGGGTCAAGCAGAACTAGCTGTCAGTTTATCTTAGCCTTTCTATACACAGAAGGATATGACCTAATGTCTGCATATAATGGTCCCAAAGTAGCACACATGTCCTTATCAGTCAGAAAAAAACCATTTTAGCACCTACGAACAAAGAAGTAACTAAGATAATGAAGAAGCTTCTAGAAAAAGGAAAAAAAAGGAGTTTGAGACAGAGAGAGCAGAAGACAAAAAAGAATAGTCGGATCAGAAGCTTATCTAATTGCAGCAATGCGAAGAGATGAAGACTTGAGAACATACTAACAAAGAAGAGGAGGTTGAAAGCAGAATATGAATAAGAACAGCATACTAGTCACGAGCTCATCTGTCTCCTTTAAGAAAAGGGCAAGTTCATGAAAAGTGGCTTGGACCTCTAGCTGACCTAAGGATAGATAACCAATTCCTTAGGGGTCTTTTTGTATGGCGGATAAGGTGGGATATCCCAAGATTAAACCTGGATCAAATTTATACTTTGTTTGGTAGACGGTATAAATTTGTCTAGGATGCTTTATACCACCTACCAAATGCACTATAAATTTTATCCTGGGACATTCCCACTTATCCCATCCAACTTGGGATTATTTTATTTTATCTCCCAGATGGGATAAGTTAGTCCCATGATTATTTAGTTCTGTACTAAATGACCCGTAACAGTATCAAGACTAATTTCCATGAACTTGACGTGAAGTTCAATTAGCAGAGCCCATAAGATTGCCTGCCTTTTTTACCTCTCGGCCTGCTTGTTTGTATCAGAAAATAATTCTCCAATTTTCCTGGAAATCTAGGCAAGGGTAGTTTCTTTTTGCTGGTAATTTCTGAAATATTGTCTTGAAATAAGACTGCAAACAGAGGTTTCAAGATGTATCCTAATGGAGATGTTTCTACCCTCTTGCCAAAGAGACTATTTTCCTGTTTGTGGTGTTGGTGGGTTGGCCGGTTGGGGTGTGTCTTCTGATTGTGATTTGTTGAATGTTCAGATGGTATTTTGACATTCTGTGGTTTTGGTGGTAGTTTCATTATTCCTACTGAGACCATTGAGAGATCTTGGTCTTACTCTTAAAATTTGCTTTCCGAACTGCCTTGAGTACTTTTGGCATGCAGGCCTGGTTACATACATGACTTACATCAAATGTTTTTGCAGTTTCACAATTTTCTTCTTATCTCCTTCTGCTATTTTGTACTAAATTGAATGTTGTTTCTCTTTGTATTATCTAGAGTGAAGGGTCTAGAGATATCATTGCAATTGGCACAATACCGCTGGCAACCATTGAAAAGTTCCAGAAAATTGTAGGTTTACTTTTATTTCATCTTATAATCCAGATATTCCACAGTTATATTGTATCTCTCTCTCTTTTTATTTGGGATAAAGGTGGTGTCCGGTCAACTTTTGCACACTTCAATTAGTCTACCACATATATGTTTTTACGAAGGTTTAGCTATATGGGAAGAAATCACCTAGCTTTCCCCCCTACATAAATTTGAACCTTGGTCTTTCGCGGTCCATTCTAGAATCAGTAATATGGAACCCTTTCCTGTGTTGTTCAAGTCTGGCTATAATTCTTTCTTTTCCTGCTACCCAGGTTGTGAAGCTTCCATCAGGTCCGCGTCAACCTGAAAGGACTGGATCACAGCGATTGCTTCAGATCATCGGTATGTCATTACATGAAGGCACTGTCTTCATCCTTGGAGAATATGTTGTTATAAGATATTCTGAAAAGGGTAATTAATTCATGTATTTTTTCAGGCAAAGATATGAGAATCATCGTCTTTGGTTTTCGTGCTCGAACCAAGCAGGTGAACTCATGAGAACCCATGTGCTGATTTTATCTCTTCATTAAGATGATTTATTCATTAATATATTTGCTTTGTTATCTATTCTTTGTGGCTGTGTGTGTGGGTGGGGGGTCCATGAAATTCCAGCTGCTTTATGTGGCTCGAACTTGCGGACTAAGTTCTTCAACATGAGAGTTTCCAATCTCTCTTCTTTACTGGGGGTTTGAGTTTTTGTCCTTTTGAATAAATTTTGTTTACTATTACTGATAAGATATATGTTTCACCAAGTACAATGCCCTGAGAAACTCAGGTGGAAAAGTGAGTGAAGAGAATTTGAAAATATAATGAGTTAGAGATTGCTGCAACGGTTATAACATTATAAGAGAAGTAGTGCTAAGTTTATAAAAAAAGAATAAGAACAATAACAAAATAGTGCAATAATTAAAATACAATAAACAGATGATAGTAGATATTAAAAGCAAGAACTACAAGAGTTCGGCTCATACGACGACATACCCCAACATGTCTGAACCTTCGATAATCAAGACAACACTCTACTACCTACTAATGTTCTACTCTAATACATGGCCTCCACACCCTCCTATCTAAGGTCATGTCTTTGGTAATATGAAGTTGCGTCATGTCCTGTCTAATCACCTATCCCAAATGCTTCTTTCACTTACTTCTACCTCTTCTCGACCTACTTCATCCAACCTCTCGCACTTCCTCACTGGAGCGTCTGTGCATTTCCTCTTCACATATCCAATCATTTCAATCTCACTTCCCTCATCTCGTCAACTACGGAGGCCACTCCTACCTTAGCCCAAATAACCTCGCTGTTAATCTTATCGCTCTTAGTATGTTCACTCATTCATTTCAGCATCCTCATTTTCGCAATATTTATTTTCTGAATGTGGGAATTTTTGACTGACCAATACTCTGTCCCATACAACGATGTCAATCTAACTACCACTCTATAAAACTTTTAAATTTTGGTGGTACCTTTTATCACACAAGACTCCGGAGGCAAGCCTCCACGTCACACCAATATGATGTATGATATCATTATCGATGTTCCCAGTTTCCTAAAGTATCGACCCAAGATACTTGAAATTATCTTTTTTTGTGAATAACCTGTGTGTCGAGCTTCACTTCCATGCCTTCCTAGTGCATTGCATCACTAAATTAGCACTCCAAATATTTTGTTTTGATCCTCTCAACCTAAACCCTTTGGACTCCAGAGTTTGTCTCCATACCTCTAGCCTAGCATTAACTCTATTGTGTGTTTTTCAATCAATACTATGTTATCCACGAATAACATACACTGAAGCACTTCGTTTTGAATGTACCGCACAATTCATTCATCACCGAGGAAAATAGAAATGGGCTAAGAAAATTGATACCTGGTGCAACCCTTTCTCAAATGGGAAGTGCTTTGCGTCTCATTCCACCGTTCTTATTCAAGTTTTTGCTCCATTATACATGTCCTTATCGCCCTAATGTAAGTCAGTGGTACACCTCTAGCCTCCTCCAGGCATCTCTGGAGGACTTCTCTCGAAACTTTTTTTTGATGATCGAAAAATCCATTTGTGGCTTGCCCTCTGGGCCAACGATAATCTTCTAAACTCAGTGGATAACGGGCCCGCACCTCTACTCTCCTCCACTTAAATACTAGGGTTCTTTTTGCACGGTGTGAGGCTTGAAGCCTTTTTAAGGTCAATATGAACACGATACGTAAGTCCTTCATCCTTTCCTGATATTTCTCCACCCCTCCTCACCCTCATCTCCACCACTCTCTCCCAAACTTTCAATGGCTTAGCAACTTGATATCCTCGTATTTGTTTTTTGAAATAAGGGTAACTTTGTATTGCAAAAAATTCATATTCCAAGAAATGATATCCCTGTATTTGTTGCAGTTTTGGATATCACCCTTGTTCTTGTACAACGGAACCATTGTACTCCACCTCCATTCTTCGGGCATTTTTCCCATCGTAAAAATGACGTCAAACAAACTAGAATGAATGTGCTTGCCAGGAGCCGGAAGTTAATTTTTTTTTCTTCATTTTTTGATGCCTTCTATTCCTATTTTTGAAGTCTATTCATCAAATTCTTTCTGAAATCCAATAATCAAGTACATGTTTGGTTAGCTTGGAGTGTTGATATGCATATGGTCTAGCTCGAGGTTGTTTATCAGAGTTGTATAGGATGCTGAGATGCTCTAGGTTAGTTGTATTGCATATTTCTAATGGTTGTATTATAATTTTGATAATTATTGAACTATTTTATTCAGGAAACTTTCCCCGTAATTTCCTTGTTTTAAAAAACTTCTGTTTATAAAATCCTATTGTATGTTTGTAACCAACATTCTTAAGAGTAATATTTTAAAGTATTTACTTGTTGCTGCATATTAATTGATTACTTTTACCAAAAAAGTGTACATTCATCACGAGTTCTCTCTTTCTTTTCTCTTGTTTCACATGTTCGTAGTAATATTGAGTTACTATTTTAACTTCGGTGATAGTTGTACATAGCTTCAAAACGATGAAACTTATGCAGGATGAAAGGGTATTTGTTGAGGACCACAGCTGACTTGTGTTGGCTTTAATACTTGTTAACACCTCCATAAATACTATTTCAATGCCTTGATGCATAGTAGGATTAATGTTAGCTGAAACTGGACAGTAATCTGATACTTCTATGTTTGGCATAGATATGTAATAGCTTGTATTCATTAACAAAGTCGTGCGGACTCTTTACTTCACAAGCTTGTCCTAACTTCTGCCAAAACAACTGCACACGTTTTGCTTACAAGCTCTTCTTGTGGTTTCCCAGAGGCGTGCTGTCTACGATGCATTATTACGGTGTACAAGGCCTACAAGGTTATGGGATCTCTATGCATTTGCTGGTGGCCCGTCCAGGTTTAGTAACCCAAATCCCAAAGTAAGGTTGTTGAATGAGTATTGCCGACTTCTTGGAATGGGGTTTTATCAAGCTTCTATCCGTGCTGTTGAAGATGGGGCATTCACATTCTCAAATGAGTGGTGGCGTATTAGCAGTGTCAACTCTAATTACACAATGTCCCCTACTTATCCATTTGCTTTACTCTTACCAAAGTCCATAAGGTAAAGTTTTGTTTTTTGTTCTGCCTTATTTCTTGGGTTAGATTATTTTGATGGTATTTCCCTAATGACTTCTCGTTCTGCTTACTTTAGTGATGACAAAGTGCAGCAGGCTTGTACATTCCGTGCACGGTGTAGGCTTCCATCCATAACATGGTGTGATAGAGGTGTGCCTTAAAGTTGTTCTTTGTTCTCATTTATCTTGATCTTGTTAGGCCATTGCTTATGTTTTGCATCTGTTAGGAACTGGGGCTGTTCTTGCACGATCTTCTCAACCTCTAGTTGGACTCATGATGAATATGAGAAGGTTATTCAAACTTATATGATTCCTTTTCTTTTATGAATTTTTATATTAGATTTGTCTGGTGAAAAATTAAGCGGGCTGTTAAAAATTTGTAGTGATCTCTGTTTCCTTGAGCTAATTTTTAGAAAGAAATTTATGTGTTCTTTTCTGCAGCAATGCTGATGAGAATCTAGTTGCTGCACTCTGTACTCATATTGCTGGAGAGAAACGAAGGTTTTCCTTTTACTTCTTCCCTTTTTATATCACTTAATTACCATTCTCCAAAAAGAAAAAAATCACTTAACTTCTAGATGTCTTCGTGATTAATTTTTTGTTCTTAAGGCTTATAAGTAAATTTATTGGTGTGGGACTAGTTATTCTTTCAATTCTTTCCTGATCAGGTCATAAAAATACTAGAATAAATTTATTGGTGTGGGACTAGTTATAGAATTTCTTTCAATTCTTTCAATTCTTTCCTGATCAGGTCATAAAAATACTTCGATTCTTGTTTCTCTTCTTGTTACTGAATTCTTTTTAGATAGTTCCCTTTTGATGAGTCACTCATGTGGAGTTCTACAGCATAGCTGGCTATCTCTTATAAATTGTGTATGTTCTTTATTTGTCTTCTTAGGAAGCTATATATTGCTGATGCAAGACCAAGGAAGAATGCTTTAGCAAATGGGGCAATGGGAGGTGGATCAGAGTCATCTGCAAACTATTTTCAATCTGAGGTCTGTTTAAGTTTTGAGCTGTCTTGTTATGCTGCTGTTTCCGTCATAATACTCCATTCGTTCCATTATATATGGACAAACTCTCTTTTTAGTTTGTCCCCAAAAGAATGACATATATTTGGTAACTCCTTAACTTTAAGCATCTCATTTTACCCTTAATAGCATGCTTTTGTAGCCATAGAAATGTCATGTCATGTCATGGCATGACATGGTTAAGACCATATGGTCTGAGGGTACTTTTAGCTGTGTGTGAAAACTCTTTCTTTGTTTCTTCAACTCCATATCCAGTCAAAAAACTAAATATAAAATGCGTCAGAGTAGTATGTTTTTCCTTTTTTTTTTCTTGAGACTTATGTTGCTTGATTTACATGCCTTTTCAGATTGTTTTCTTTGGCATTGATAATATACATGCAATGAGGGAAAGTTTTGGTCGGCTTAGAGAATATGTAGATACTTATGGGACTACTTCATCAGATGGAATGTCATCTTTCCTGGTATGCTGCTAATTTATCTGGTATTTATTTTCCCGTTTTTCTTCTCTTGTAATGATCTATGGCGTCAGTATTTAGTGGCCCAGCCAGAAGATACCTCATAGGTAAGGAACTAAGAAAAATTGATGGGGAGCTTCTGTCCTTCTGACACAGTGAATTTCTCTCTTTTTTATGGGATGTGGGGGGCCTTGGTGCCAGGAGGAGAATGAGCGAAGGCGGGACAGTAATGTTAAGCTAATGCTATCAATTGTTTATCTACTTTTACAGAGGCATGGTGGATGGAGTTGGGGCGGAGGCAATCTCAGCAGTATGTCTGCTTCAGTTTCTACTCTGGGGGACACTGGGTGGTTAATACATGTCCAAACCATCCTGGCTGGTTCTGCTTGGATTGCTGCACGTGTTGCTCTAGAATCAGCTTCAGTGCTTGTTCATTGCAGGTTTCTTCTCTTCTATATGCATTATTATACTTATAAACAAGGCAATGAATGTCTAAATGGAGAACAGCATTAAATGCTTGAATCCCTTCTATTCATGTTTCTGCTGATTCCTCTTTGGATATTTTATCAGTAATATTCTTACTGGTTGGGACTAAGTTGTAATTACTATACTACGTTTACTTTAGGTCTTATGTTATCTAAGAGCCTTTTAGTCCTATTTAGCAAAGACCTCCCTTCAGGTTTTGCTTCATCACACTTACGTCCCTTGTGTTTTACAATATCACAGTTACTTGTTTTAATTTCTTTGTAACAATTCTTTTAACTTTGTTAATTAATTCATAAATATTGTGGTATGTCTAACTTGCCCTTTCTAAAACACTGTTTGCTTAATTAGTATTATGAATGTCTTCTGTGAAATAAAAAAGTAATACACTAGCGCTCCTGCAATGGCATTGATGATCTCATAAGAGCCATTGAAATGGGGAGCAACTGATCTCTTGTTGAGAGGTTAATCAAGGGTTAAGTTTGTTCTTTTGTAGCAGAACTTATGAGATTATTCTACTTTTTCTGTGATTGTCATGTATAATAGAATGCTTCATACCTTTACTATGTCATGTTTATCTTTTTTTAACAAAATTCTTTCATAGACAGTCCAGAGGCCACACATCATCATCAAGTTAATTATGAACCCTAAAAATTAAAGTAACCGTAAAAGTATAAAAGATAAGCATATATTGAAGTTCAATTAATTGTGAATTGTTGTCTTGACCCTTTCTGTTAGATATTTAGTACTTTAGGTTTTTTCTAAAGTATTTTTCCGAAGTACTTTTGGTTAACGCTTCAGAAAGTATTTTTCTGATCAATATAGTTTTTGTAACTTGAATCTAGAAGTGCTGGTTTACTTCTTTTCCTTGGTTAGTTAATCATATTTGCATAACTTGGCTCGCTGATATACCTGATCCTATTCTAAACATTTAAGTTGATGTTCCATAGTTTTTTCAACCTTTTTAGCAGTACTAATTCTCTTGATGCTTCTCTTAAAGTATTGGAAATTACCTATAGCATCTTAACAGGTCAAATCTAATAAATTTATTTTGTCAAAACATGAGTAGTGATGTAAAGCAAAACTAGTGGTCGGTTAAACCTGCAAATGAAGGTTTTCCACAACTCCTTCAACTGACAAGTGGCTCAACATAACTTGTGGCATGCAATTATTTTGGCAGTAGCTTTTAGAATGTTTTGTTTTAAATATTTGTGTAGTTCCCTTTTACTCGAATGGGCAAATGTACATTTATCTGTGGTTTTTGTTTGCAAATTACCAAGAAACTTTGCTACCTCATATTTGTTTATCCAACTAGAGATTTATGGTACGAAGCTCATGTGTTCTGATCTTACCTTTATTTTATTTTAATTGATGATTGTGCGTCTAAATCTTCATCTGAAAGCATTTGAAGGGAGTAGCTCACATTTTTATTTTTTGAATGCTGGAATTTTATTTTGCAGTGATGGATGGGATAGAACAACACAATTGGTCTCACTTGCCAGCTTGCTACTTGACCCATACTATCGCACAATTAGAGGGTTTCAGGTACTGAGACAACTTGTTTGGATCTAATCTGCACATGTTACCTGGAATTCACATATGTAGCCTTGCTTTTTGTGCCCTTTTTGGAGTGTAAAATACTCCATCCACATGAAACCACTAAGGTCTGCGTTAATCCTTCAGCCTGTCATTTTACTCCTGATAATGTACTGTGTTTCTGGCCTGAGAAGAAGGATTTAATGTTTTTGTGAGGCATTCCTACCCCCGGTATGGACAGCTTTTCTTAGTTGCTCGAATGATCTATTATCCAGGCACTTGTAGAGAAAGATTGGCTTGCATTTGGTCATCCATTTTCAGATCGTCTGGGAATGCCCAGTATATCTGGAAGTGGCAACATGCCATTTGAATTATCTCGTCAGGCTTCGACTGGGAGTTTACCTTTATCATCCATGCGACAAGGATCAGGGGCAGCCTCACCCCAAGCTCAAAATACATCACATGCACAGAACCAAAGTTCTCCCATTTTTTTGCAGGTACGTCTGTTGGGCGATAAGTCTGCACAGCGGGCAGTTCTATCGTCGCTTGTTTGGGTTAATTTTTGCATTTGACAAACCAACCCCCTCCCTCTTCTTCTTCTATTAACCTTAATTGGTTCTTTGATTTTTTAGCTCTAACTTGATATACTTGGATGACCTATGCAGTGGGTTGATTGTGTTTCTCAGTTGTTAAGGATGTATCCCTTTGCCTTTGAGTTCTCTTCGGTATGTGTTGCTAAAGGGCATGATATATCCAATATGAATAAAAAGATTATGTTCCAGTAAACTGATAAATTATGTCCCCTGAGATAATAAAGCTTCCCATCTTTCAATTTCAACAATGCAGGCTTTTCTGGTGGATCTTCTGGATTGCATGCTTTCTTGTCGTTTTGGAAACTTTTTGTGCAACAGGTGATCTCATTTTGGAAGTACTTTTATTTTGCACTTCCATTTCTGTACAATTGCTTTTTGTTGAAAAAACAGAAGAACTCACACTTAGTTAGAAGTTAAGGTGCTTGTTTAATGAATGAGATCCAGGTCTGATAGAAGGGAATAGAATTAGAGTTAGCAACCTGAAGAAGAGGTGTTTAGTCTTGAGGCATCCTCATACCTGCCATGATACTTGAACTAGAACATTAGGTTTCTTGGATGTGCATGCTCCTTATTGGATTATCATGAGATTCTCGTTGTTTCTACTTGGCTTGTGTTTTGATGTCATTTTCTCTCAAATTTTATGCTCTCTTTTGTTTCTTTTGTTCAAGTGAAAAAGTCAATTATACGAAGATAATGTCCAGAAAATAACCTCTTTGCGTGCCACGTGGAGAGGGACATCTGGAAGAATAATGAAATGAAATGGTTCAGCAGTAGGGGTGACAATTATTTCATGAAAACATGACCCGCGTAACCCATGCAAGTTTGGACGAGTTAGTGACCCGCCTATTTGCTAACTCGGTCCATTTTGACCTGCGTAATTCCACTCATCTAAAAGTCGGCCTGATTGGGCCAAATATCGTAGTCCAAGTTTATCCATGAAAAGCTTGTCAAAATATTTTTCAAAAGTTTTTTAAACTGAACATGCTACATCCATAAGAAGAAAAATGTTTTATTAGGTAACTAAAATTAAAAGAAATTAAAACTTGGTAAGATTTCGGCAGATTGGGCTGTGAGTTTACCCCCATCTTCCCCAACCCATTTCAGCCCAGTAATTTTTATGGAATAAATGACCTGCCTTTTGTTAACTCAGCTCATTATTACCCACCAAAGTTCAGCCCAACATGCCAATATGACACATGGTAGAACAATTGTACAACTGGCAATGCTACATGGAAGTGAACGTTGAGCCTCTAACCGGCAATGTTACATGGAAGTGAATCTTGATCTTATAAGGTCCAATATATTATATCCAGAAGTTGAGTAAGCTGAAATGTGATATGTTTTCCCAGAAAGTTAGCAGGTTTATACAAATATAGAGATATTTAGCACAGTAGTTGTGCTAAGAAGAGCCATCTTTATAACTCCGGAAAAGCGAGAAAACCCTAGGATTTAATCTTTGTTCTTTGTGCAGAGACTCTATAATACATAACAAAGATTCTCTGCAAAAAATCTTCTTTGAATCAAATATAAAACAAAAAGTAGGCAATTCATCTTGAGTCTCTAAATGGGGTGTTAGTTCCTACAAAACATCTTGAGTTTCTCTCCTTCCAAATAGTTTACCATCTGCTCCTAGATATGGGTTTTCCACCATCTATCTTGATTTATGATGACTCCTTTGAAATTTCAACAGGCTAGGCTAGTAAGTCTTCAGATGTCTTAGACAGACCCATTTTTGATATCCATAAATAAATTCCATAACATCTCAATCACTTCACACATTCACAAAAAGGTGAATGTTGCTCTCTGATTCCTTTCCACATAAATGACATTTAGGACCTGTTTAGCCTTTCAATTATTCACTTTCTTTGGGAATAATTTCTCTTTATTTGAAAATCTGTGTTTGGCGATGAAAATTTTAAATTCAACTTGAAGTTCTATTTCATATTTGGAAAACAGTTATAAGTTGTTTCCCAACTCACTTTTCACTTTTGTAGTTGTATTCAAGTTCATTCAAGCATGAACATTTTCAAATATTCTTTGCAAAACGTATAACCAGCACCGCTCCATCTTCAACTTCAACTCTATAAATTCCAGAAATAGTGATTCTTTTTGGGAATCTATGGCGAAACACCTACTTATAACAGAGTTGTATCCCTCTTCTTGTAAGATTTTCCTGTGTCAAACATGCATCTCTAACCACTAGCCACACAAAACATGCTACTTTGCAAGGAATCTTGAATTTCCATACTGTTTTTTCACTTATACACCTTCTGCCCCTCTGGTTTAAACTTGAGTATGTTGATTTCAATGTATAATTTTCTTTGCTCTGTGATCTCCAGATCAACTTATCCCTCTCTAAATTGGTCCATCTGAACTGTTGTAAATGGTTTAAAATTCAGAAAACCTTGAATCTCCTGGTCCTTTAGTGACCTTCTCAAGTTGAAAGTCCACCCCTGTTGACTCCAACATTCCTCCACCGTGGCTGCAGAATCCATTACCAGGTTGTATTTATCAGAAAAAGTCTCTCTGAGAGGCCCATGGCCAAGCCAATTGTCATTCCAGAAGAAAGTCTTCCATTCCCAGGTTTGATGTCTACATAAGCTGCAAAGGTTGGACAAATATTCCTTTTAATTTTCCACGCAGCTTATGGATAAGCTGAAGCTACTGCTTTTGACACCTAATGCCCTTCCAGACCATATTTCACCTTGATCACTTCCCTCCGTAAGGCTTGTTCCTCCCTGTTAAACTCCCATCGCGGCTTCATGATCAGGTTGATGTTCCGGTAGTTTTTAATCCCTGGACTCTTGCTTGCTCTGAGATTCTTCTGCTTCACCAGATTGTAGTTCTTATTCTCCTTGTTCCCTTGCCAGATAAAATTTCTCCTCAAAAAATCTATTCTCCTTTCTGCTTAACAGAAATTAGAAGTAAAGACATCATGTATGAAGGAAGTGCATCCAGAATATACTGTTGAAAAGTACTATCCTGCATCCCAGAAAGAGATTCTCACATTTCCACCTTGCTAACCTTTTCTCAATAGCCCATTTCATATCTCTAAAGATTCTCTTTGCTCCCAATGGGGCATACCCAGGTATTTAGTGAGCACCTAAGTGTTGCTGTCAGGATATGCATATCAGACACTTCATAACTAGGAAGGGACTTCTTTTCCCAATTGACACGGAGACCAGATACTGCTTCAAAAGCTGTCGAAATAAGTTTTGAAGATGCCTAAGTTGTTCCAGTGTAGTATCACAGAAAACTAAAGTCTCATCTGCTTATATATGACTGATTTCCAGGCCTTCTCTCTCCTATTTGCGACCTGGAAACCTGAAAACCAACCATTTTGTTTAGCTTTCCTCCCCACACAAGCAGAAATGTGAATATTAAAGGTATAGGATAAAATTAGAAATCATCACATTTGGTAGAAGGGTCAAGTCGCAAGTCCCACACCGAGAGTTTAAAATGGAGGTCACTTGAGATGGTTCTATCATGTCCCATATGATGAATCTTCAGATGTAAAGTCCCTAGGTGTGAAACCTTAGTGATTGAACGTATAAGAAAGCATCAAGGTAGATAAACAATTGCTTGGAAGAAAGTTGTCCCAAAAGACCTACTATCTCTTGAAATCCATGCAGATACAGCAAAAGACAGGATACGATGAAAGAAAAAAGTCCATACAGGTTATGCTAATTAGTTAAAGATTTCAAGGTTTTTAGGTCCAATGATTGCTAGAAATCTTTTGTTCTGGTTAGAGATTTGTATGGCAATAAAAAATGTAGAGAACTAGGCAGAGAATTTCTAATGCTAGAGAACTTGATTTTAAGATTTGTATAGCAATAAAAAAATGTGGAGAATTAGGTAGAGAATTTCTAGTGCTAGAGAACTTAATTTTTAAAATATTGGATTAGAACAGGTCTAATGGAGCTACATGGATACAGAGGATTCATATGACCAACCCTACTATTTTGAGATTGATGTGTTGTATTGGTAATTGACTTTAATATCCCCCTGGGTCATGTTTGATTACATCATTTTAGAAGTTAGGTTTTCTCGTTCAACACAAAAGGGCGTGGTCATTTGTCATGTGTGGGTGACTAATTTAAAAAGAAATTATCCTATATTATGGTGCAAGAATGACAAGATGGGGTACATACACTCGGGAACAAATAATTTTACCATATTAATCAAACATGAAAAAGGAGATCAAAATCATCCTACGTTCGAGAAATATGTCACTAACGACCCTCAAATCATGGAGGAATCTAAGAAGAGAAGAATCAAGGGATGAACCGATTTGTACCCACATTGTTTATGAATAAAGTTATATTTCTTCATAATTTTTTTTTTTTTTTTAAAAACATGAAAAAAATCCCTTTTTGTATCTCTTCTTTTCGTTCTTCATTCATTTTTTTTTTTGGGTGGGATCAGGGGGTAGGTTATTATACTTTTATGATCAGGATTTACAGCTATTAAGCACAGTAAGAAACTTCACAACCTCAGTGGTGTTGGCTTTAGGTTGTTTGAACTTCACCACGGGAAGCTAGGATTTTCATGTCATTTCCTAGTTTTAGTTCACTTCTTCTGACTTTTGTAAATTTCAGCGAGAAGGAAAGAGAGCAAGCTGGTATATCTGATGCTTGTGGATGCCTGTGGATGTATTTAGCTGGACTAAGGACAGCTGAAGGAAGCTCTCATGCGCATTACAACCTATTCTATGACCCGCTGAAACATAATGGTCCTCTACTTCCACCAGCGGCAGCTTTAGCTCCAACTGTGTGGCCTCAGTTTCACCTTCGTTGGGCTTGCCCCTCAGAGGCACAAGGTGGGGAAGTTGAGGCCGAATGCAGGAAGCTGACAAGAAAATTCTCTGAACTGCAAAAGGTAAACTCTCTTTTTTTCCTCTGCTGACTCCTTTCTCCTCCGGCCTCCAAAAAGGAAAAAAAGAAGGTTTCCAGCTTGAAACTGCAAAGTGCGTGGAAACCTAAATATGACATTTTAGTGTTGACAGACAAATTATAATGGTTGACCAAATTTGGCTTGTAGAGTTTCATGAGAAGATTAGCTATTATGGAAAAAATAACTTTGCCAGAGTCTAGTATAAGATACACGCAACCTACATAATTGACAAGCATTGCTTTCTAGCTTCTTTATACTGTTGCCTGTCATTGTCTCCCGACTGTTACATCTTAATTTTGTCAATGCAAGCAAGAACTTGGTGTGTATCAATAACTCCTTCATCAGCTGTCTAAAACAACTTTTACACAGGCCAAAGAAGCAGCAGAAACAAGACTCAATGAAGCAAGTGTCACTGTGGAGTCCTTAATTGCAGAACTGAGAAATGAGAAACTTGCCAGCACCTCTGCCAGGGATGCGGTAAAAAGAGCAAGCAAAGAAACTGCTACCATAAAGCGTGCAGTACAATCTTTGGGGTTCAATGTCTACTTTACAGCAGATGGAGACTGTAATGTAGGCATTGAAAGGAGCCCAACCGAAATCCCTCAGCGATCTCTCTGCTCAGTTCTTACAAAAGATATAAATGGTTCAGTATCCCACAGTGAGAAAGCAGACCTCTCTGAACCTGTTTCGCTGGTGGAAGATAATGTTTCTGACAATCCTCTCGTCCGAGTTTGTGGATCGCTTTGCCCGATGCACACTAGAGATGGAGAGTGCCAGTTCCCAAATGCTGGTTGTGCACAGTTTCAGAGCCAATTGGTTGATTTCAAAGCCAACTTTGATGCATTTGATCGGCTCTCTATATATGAGAGTTATTTCGGATCTTAACAAAGATGGTTTCAACCAAGCTCACTTTTCTTGCATCAAACTTCATTTATGTGGTCAGATATATTTGTACAGTTGGGAATTTAGGGGAGGCAGTAGGTTCAATTTCTATTTTTGGCAAAAATTACAACAAGCAATTAGACAAGTAGCAGCGAGTACACAGCTTTAAAACATAGTTTCTGTTAGATGAGATGGCCCCGGAACTGTAGATGGAGAACTGATTGAGTTTCTATGCAGACCATCAAAACTTAGTTTCTGTTAGATGAGATGGCCCAGGAACTGTACATGGAGAACTGATTGAGTTTCTGTGCAGATCATCTGAAAGTTTTGACATGTCGGAGGATTTCACTTGAAGAAGATTGGAACTGATATAGTATGTTTAGGACTCATCAGATTATTTAGACACAATTGAAATGTACATTTTGATATAGGCGTTCCTCCTCTGAAGTGTCTGTAGGGGTTCTTTTTGCATTCTTGTAAATGACAAATAATTATGAGTCCTGAATAAAATGGTTCCGGTGGTCATCCTCTAATAGTGTGTAGCGTTGTACATTTCTGCTTAAAAACTTGGGCTGTCTACCCTTTGAATTTACAGTCTTAGTAATAATTCCAACTGGTTGTTTCTGCACAGAGCCATAGCACTTTTCTGCATATATCATACTTGGAAGCTTGGGTTGTTATCTACTCATGTTTGTTTTGATTGAGAGTATATGGTGGACTACAAGTGTACAACTAGCAGCATCAAATGAACTGTTACGTTTTGTCGTTCATTTACACAAGCTGTTGGAATTCACAGCTTGGTTATGTGGTTCAGCAGATCAATCATGTGGAAATTTTGTCTTTGAGCAGGACCCTCGTGGTACAATCTGTCTTTTTTGTTGCCTAACGTTTGTTTTGAGCTTGTAGCTGGGGCCTTTTCTCCTTATTACAAACGTGCAAGGTAAGTGTCATTTTCCGGCTCACTGTGAACAATGTGAGGGGACCCTTTACTATTGTTAGGGAGTGAGATTGTTGTGCAGTTTTGTGCTGTATCATCGCACAATTGCAGTAATGCAATTTCTCTTCTTTTGTCAACCTGTATTTGAAGGCAACTAATAAATTGATTTCAAGATATTCCACTCTCAGAGTAGCATCTTTTCATAAAAAAGAAACTTTATCAAGTTGAATGAATATATGAGTTTACAATAACTCATGCACACATCCACTTGCTTTAGCAAGTATTATCAAGAAGGGCTGAAATACAGGTTGACAAAATAGTGCTGATGGCCAATTGATGCAAAGCTTGATTCGGTTTTTTTTGCATTTAGTATTGTAAAACCAGAACTGTGAGTTCAACAATTTACAAGGCTCATTATAAAGTGTCTCTGCAAGTGTCATTCTTTGTTTTCTCGTCTTAACATGTCCCAGTACAAAGGCTACTCTTGACCAGGAGGAGGTTCTTCATCGGATGGCTTCCTGTTTCGACGCTCCTTCCATCTTGACCATGCCCACCTTAACACAAAGAACCCTCCAATAGCATAAACCTGATTTCAGACACAGTGCAGAAGATTAAGGTGGTAGAATAGAAAAGGCGGCAGCAACAACTTACCCTGTGAAAATCCCACAAGTGTAACCAGGGAAGGGTGGTGTAGAGAGGTTATTTCCGATAGAAACCCTCTACTCAAGTAAAGCATATCAAACAAGTAGGAAAAGAAAATACAGTAGAGAACACCAATAGCAACAACAAATAATATGATAATCGAAAGGAAAGGAAACAACATGCAACAATAAAATCAAAGTCCAAGAAAGAAGCAAAAGACCACCACCTTACTTCAAAAAACATGACTGGTTGTTTGGCTTCAAGTATAGGGATGGATTGATTGGTTGTTTAGTCGTGGATTCATCAGAAATCAGGAACAAGTATAGGGTTTGATTAGGTCAAGGACAATTGCATCACCTTAAAATTTAAAAGCCATATGACCAACTCTGAAAGTATAATAAATGGTAGTTTCTCCAATGCAATTACTTCTCACAACAATTCTATGGATAAACATCTTCTTTGAGCCAAACCCTCCCTCAAAAACCTTAAAAGGGAATAGAGAGACAGAAATAGAAAAGTAGACGAGAAAGTAAAGTTAATAGTGCATACCACTAACTATATCTCGAGGATCAACCTGAATGTCATTGCAAGAGGCAGCATATGAAGAAAAAAAGCAAAATCTTAAATGTTTTTGCTCGTCAAAGAGATGAATATTTACAATTTCCGCCTTTTCCTTTCTTTTTGTTACATAATCCATTTAACTACTAATTTCCTCATCATTACAATATACTAAGACAAATAAAACCTGAAACTACACCAACAGAAAACTGGAAAAGTAAGATCTAGAAATTTGGTCGTCAAAGTTAAATCAGGACAGATGTAGATCAACCCAGAGGCATATACAAGTTGAGTCCACACATACAGGAGAAGGAAAGCTTACCATAACCAACTTCAACTGTCAATATCATCTACTTCTCTTCCTTTGTTCTCTGATTTTGCACTCATACTGAATACAAAATCTTGTGTGCAAAGCTTTCACATCATCCTTTTCTGATTTTGATGTGTATAAATCCACAACAAGATAATTCATTTACATCTTTCTAATTTATACAGCTAATGATCTGAAACATACAATAGATGTAATAGATGGTTCCATGGTAATCATGGGATGCGGGTATCCCGTGTATGATATCTAACACTAATATTTTTATTTGCTTTCTAGCCTAGCTGCTGCTCCTAGTCTGTCTTCTTTATCCCATGTATGATATCAGCACTACTTTTTTTCATCAAAGAACCAATGACAAATAGCTGATCAATCAGTTGAGGTACTCACAGACCTCGATGATTACAACGTTCTTTTCTCTTTCTAGGTCCACAGTGTGTAAACTGCTCTTGGAAGGTGCTTAAGGTTGGAGAATATAAACTACTTTCAATACTGTAAACAAATTATAAATTAACTATTTCCCAACAGGTCTGGAATTTCATGAAGACTTCTCTGAATGTAAGAATTCATACTTTCTCCGCAGCACTAATTCTCTTTGACAGAATCTCAGAAAACAAAGCTGCATGGGCCAGTTCTAGTATCACATGCAAAATGTTTGTTTCTGAATAAGAGGTGTCTCATTCCAATTCTCCATCACTGAGAAGTGAAAGCATAATCTCAAGGAAATAATCATTTTTTATTATGGAAAATAATCCATTGATCGTCAGAATAAATAGCACAAAGTGCCACTAGATAAGCTCTCTAAAAATCATCTTACCATAAATTTGCTTTGATATGATCTCTCAAACCAAATAGCTGAGGTGCTAGTACAAAAGTTTCATAGCACGCCCACCTCCTTCACTTCTCTATCTCTGAGAAGTAAAAGCAGCGCATCTTCGTAAAAGGCATGCTATTACAAAGAGTCAAATACCCAGAACAAGGTAAAGAATCAAAATTTAGTTTTGACTTTCAAATATTTAAGGATTTCCCAGTAAGCTAAGAATGGCAATTACCTCCACTTACATTCCTGGAAAAGTTTCAAAATTCAATCCACGAAACAAGAGTTATCATAAAGGCAAGCTAGCCACATCTATGGGCAGATGTGCCCTATGGTCGACTGTAGGTGGTGGAGATTATTTGGGGCAAAAGGACCCTCCAAGTCTTGAATTAGAAAAGAGTGTTGTTGACCTAGTCAAGCATAATTAAGTGAATTGGGTGTGATTATAATTCCTAAAATTAGGGGGTAGAGATAGAACTCCGAAAATTCATAAAAGACTATTACCCACTTTCAATTTTTCAAAATTTTAAATTTGAATCCCCTCTGTTCTCTTCTCTTCTCTTCTCTTCATCTTCAGTTTCCCCTGCTGCTCCTCCTCCTTCTCCTTATCATCATCATTTAACGTGTTAAAAAGATAATCTAACCAATGAAATCCAACAACTAGCGAAGTCGTTCTCTTTTCTAGTCCAATCTCCTCTATTTAGGTGGAAAGAGATTTTCAAACATGTGGGAGGACTATGGAGTAAATCCATTAACTTACTGAAGTAGTTGTCCAACTACTAATGAATGTTGGGATGAATTCAGCAGTTTTGGTGGACAACTGCTGAATTCAGAGTTTTTTATTTACACAAAGCTCCTGCCCCCCAACTCTGCCTCCTCTCAGCCACTGTCTTTAAACCCACAATAGCACAAATCTCACAACAACAAAGACTCATCTTTGGGACCACACGACAACAACTTCAATAGTCGTCCAATAACTGGTGTTGGAGCTTGTTGGACAACTTCAGTAAGTTGTAATAATTGAAGAAGTTGGATTTACTGCAGAATCCCCTCCATTGGTTCGAAAGTCTTTTTTCACAACCAAATGAACGAGGAGGAGAAGATGAATAGAGCAGAGAAATACAAATTTGCAAATCTAAAAGTGGTAATGATTTTTTTTAATAAGTATTGGAGTTACTAAGTTTTACCCCAAATTTATAGGACTCGTTTACACACCATAATTCAGTAAATTATGTTTGAGCTAGTCAATGTAACTTTCTTTAATTCAAGACTTGGAGGGCCTTCACCCAAATAGTCTCTAATCACCTCACACCATTATCCATCCTTCCATTTACAAAACTATACTTTTAGCCAATAACAGAAAAAAGTTGTATGTCAATACATTTTACAACTATAGTTCACCTTAGCTATACACAAACTCTAAATAGCAAACTACAGTCATCTTTACAGCCTACAACAACAACTAACATACCTAGTAAAATCCCACAAGTACCCTTACCACTACCTCAGAGATAGAGAGGTTCTTTCCTGGGAACCCTCGTCTCAAAAACCCGTAAGCAGAATAATACTCTACATTGAATAACCAACTATATGCTTCATGAAAGAATCAAAACTCAAATCTTACGTATCCAAAAAGAACATTTCCTAAAAAATAATTCAATTAGTTCTACACGGAAATCAAATTGTTAATTTGACATATACACACACACCATATACCAAATAGTAGTTCAAAAACTAGTTACACAACAATAACATACTCAGTGTAATTCCACAAGAAAGGTCCAAAGAGGGTAGGATACATGCAGACCTTACCTTACCTTTGTGGGAGCAGAGAGGTCATTTCCGATAGACAGTAACAGAAAAATATCATAATAAACGCAGCAGGTGAAGTAACAAAGTAACAGTAAAATAAGATATTGCATGAGAATCCCGGACCTACTATCCTTCTACGCTAATCCTTGACCTTTAAACCTTCGTATGTCTTCAATAAGCAGTAGATATATTTTGTCATATAGTAGTAGTTATTATTGAAATGAATTTGAATTTGTAACAGTCGTACAAAAACCTATTTGGGGCATTTCAAAATGGAAAGAGTGTAAGTAATAGAATACCTGCCACAAAACGATGGGGTTTGTATTGGGTTCAGCCCCTTCTGATTCGAGCTTCAAAGAAGGCAAATCCTGTCGTGGAAACTTCACTACAGCTGGTTTATCCTCATCTTCAGCTGAAGCAATTGGTTTGGGGTCTGAAGTAGCGGCGATGGGTTCAACCTTCTTACTGGGTGGCGGCGGTTTGAAGAGCTGAAGAACACTAGAGATAAATGAAGTAAGTGGGTTCGTGGGTTTGCTTTGCTGGTCATCGGGAATCGGAATTGAGTCACCGGAGATTGTCGTTGTTGTGGTGTCCGCCATGGCTAAGTTTTTGGAGGTTTTTGACTTTGGGGAATGGCGTTAGTTACTATATATACTTGTTTTCTTACTCATATAAAGATTAAAGAGGGAGTAGGCAGCTAGTCCATGGTCCACATATCTTGATGGTTCTTTCACCGGGTCAATATATTTGCTTGTGCAGCGTGAGAGTATGTAATTGCTTGATGATTCTTTCGTTTTAATTTGTTTATCTTATTTTTAGTGTTTTAGTTGACAAATCAGAGATGAACGACCACGGTCCCAACCTTATCAGCATCGAAAGTGTACTAATTAAAGAACCCACGAAACCAACTTTCTTTTATGACAAAACAAATCAAGCTTAAGCGATTACGATATCTTGTTGATATTGATTGAGTTGGAGGGACTTTCATTCTATTTATTTTTTATTATATATAAGAGGGAGTTTCAAGTCGCTCAAGCAGACACCAGATCGATATGTCTGTTTGAGCAGCTTGAGAGTATATCTATAATTTTTCGATGCTAAAATATGCAACATGAATTAGGCCCAGGCTATTGGAATTCTTCTCTAGACCATTACGAACGATTATAGAGAAAATCATCTAATTTCTATTAAGTGGCCCCTAAATGCTTAAAAACTTTGTGTGGATCAGGCTAAAACTATTAGAATTCTTCCCCAAGTCATTATAGACGGTTCTATAAATGTTTTGCGAAAAAATTGATTGAAAGTCACACCATCTAAAAATTCATGGACTAGTATACACGAAAAACGAAGAAAATCATCTAATTCTTGTTGAGTGACCCCTTGATTCTAAAAAAAATACGAATCAGGTTGAGGCTATTAAAATTCTTGTCCGGGTCATTAGAATGATTTTGTAAAATTTTTGCAAAAAATTGATCAAAAGTCATAACATTCAAAATTGGACTAGCACACACGAAAAACAAAAAAAATCACCTAAGTCTTATTGAGTGACCATCGTAACTCTTAAAAAAAGAATCAGGCTGAGGCTATTCAAATTTTTGCCCAGGTCATTACAAATGATTTTGTAAAAGTTTTGCAGAACCAAAAGTCATACCACCAAAATTACACACATGAAAAAGGAGAAAATTACTTAATTTCTATTGAGTTGCTCCTAAATGCAAAATATGAAATCCAAATCATTCAGAGCCTAATGATATTCTTCCCAAGGTCATTATGGGTGTCTCAATAAATGTTTTGAGGAAGAATTGATCGAAAGTGATACTACCAAAAATTCAGGAACTGTGGACTAACACCCACAAAAAACTACCCAAATTGCTTGTTTCCTGTTCCTTGGCCCATAAAAATCTACCAGGCCATCTTCAACCCCGCCGGGCCACCTGAGCCTTTATCGAGCTTGTTATGGACCCCTCGATATAATTTTAGGGGAAAGTTGGCCCCGAGACCCGGGTAGCGCCAGGAGTCGTGGGCTAACACCTACGAAAAATTACCCAAATCACTTGTTTCTTGATCCTTGGCCCATAAAATCCCATCAAGCCATCTCCAACCCCGTCGGGCCACCTGGGCTCTTGCCGGGGTCGTTACGGAACCCTCGATATAATATTTTGGGAAAGTTAGCCCCGGGCAGTGCCAGGAACCGTGGGCTAACACCCATGAAAAATTGCTCAAATCGCTTGTTTCCTATTCCTTGGCCCATAAAATCCTACCAGGTCATCTCCAACCCTGACGGGCCACCTAAGCCTCTTACCGGGCTCGTTATGGACCCCTCGATATAATTTTTCGGGAAAGTTAGACCCAAGCCTCGGGCAGTGCCAGAAACTGTGGGCTAACACCCATGAAAAATTGCCCAAATCGCATGTTTCCTGTTCCTTGGCCCATAAAATCCTACCAGGTCATCTCTAACCCCTCCGGGACACTTGGACCTCTTACCGGGCTCGTTACGGATCAGTCGGTATAATTTTTCGGGAAAGTTGGACCCGAGCCCCGGGCAACGCCAGGAACCGTGGGCTAACACCCATAAAAAACTGCCCAAATTGCCTGTTTCTTGTTCCTTGACCCATAAAATCCTACTAGGCCATATCCAACCCCGCCAGACCACCTAGGCCTCTTCCTGGGCTCGTTACGGACCTCTCAGTATAATTTTTAGGAATGTTGGCCCCGAACCTCGGGCAACATCATGATCCGCGGGCTAACGTCCACGAAAAACTGCCCAAATTTCTTATTTCCAATTCCTTGGCCCATAAAATCCTGCTAGGCCATCTCCAACCTCCCCGGGCCACCTGAGCCTCTTGACAGTCTCGTTATGGACCCCTCAGGATAATTATTCAGAAAAGTTGTCCCCGAGCCCTGGGCAGCGCCAAGAGCCGTGGGCTGACACTCACGAAAAACTACCTAAATCACCTGTTTCTGGTTCCTTAGCCTATAAAATCCTACCAGGTCATCTCCAACCCCACCATGCACCTGGGCCTCTTGTCGAGCTCATTACGTACCCCGCAGTATAATTTTTCGAGAAAGTTGGCTCTGAGCCCCCGATCGTGCCAGGAATCGTGTGCTAACACCCACAAAAAATTTCTCAAATTGCATATTTCCTGTTCTTTGCCCCATAAAATCCTACCAGACTATCTCCAACCCTGTCAGGCCACCTAGGCCTCTTGCTGGGCTCGTTACGGACCTCTCGATATAATTTTTTGAGAAAGTTGCCCCGATCCCTGGGCAGCCCCAGGAACCATGGGCTAACACCCACGAAAAACTACCAGAATCACCTGTTTCCTGTTCTTTGGCCTATAAAATCCTACAAGATCATCTCCAACCCCACCGAGCCACCTAGGCCTCTTGCCGGGCTCGTTACGGACCCCTCAGTATAATTTTTCAAGAAAGTTGGCACCGATCCCCGGGCAGCGCCAGGAACCATGGGCTAACGCCCATGAAAAATTACACAAATCACTTGTTTCCTGTTTCTTGGCCCATAAAACCCTACCAGACCATCTCCAACCCCGTCGGGTCACCTGGACTCTTTATGAGCTCATTATGGATCGCTCGTATAATTTTTCGACAAAGTTGGCCTCGAGAACCGGGCAACGCCACGAACCTTAGGCTAATACCTATGAAAACTGCCCAAATCACCTATTTCCTATTCCTTGGCCTATAAAATCCTACCAGACCATCACTAACCATGTCGAGCCACCTGGGCCACTCGTTATGGACCCCTCAGTGTAATTTTTTAGGAATGTTGGCCCGGATCCCCGTGCAACGCCAGGAACCGTACACCTACGAAAAATTGCCCAAATCAAATGTTTCCTAATCCTTGGCCCATAAAATCGTACTAAGCCATATCCAACCTCGTCGGACCATCTTGGCCTCTTGTCAAGCTCGTTACAAACCCCTTGATATAATGTTTTGGGAATGTTGGCCCCGAGTTTTATGCAACGCCAGAAACCATGGGCTTAGACCCATGAAAAACTACCCAAATTGCTTGTTTCTTGCTCCTTGGCCTATAAAATCCTATCAGGCCATTTCCAACCCCACCGGGCCACCTGGGCCTCTTACCTGGCTCATTCTGGACCCCACGACATAATTTTAGGGGAAAGTTAGCCCTGAGACCGGGACAACGCCAGGAGTCGTGGGCTAAAACCTATGAAAAACTGCCCAAATCATTTGTTTCTTGTTTCTTCGCAAATAAAATCCTACCAGGTCATCTCCAACCCCGTCGGACCACTTGGGCATCTTGCCGGACTCGTTACGGACCACTCGGTATAATTTTTCGGAAAAATTTTCCTCGAGCCTTGGACAGTGCCAGGAACCGTTGGCTAACACCCACAAAAAACTACACAAATCGCATGTTTTCTTTTCCTTGGCCCATAAAATCTTACCAGATTGTCTCCAACCCCGCTAGGCTAATTGGGCCTCTTATCGGACTCATTACAGACCCCTCGATATGAGTTTTTGGGAAAGTTAGCCCCGAACAGTGCCAGAAATCGTGGGTTAATACCCATGAAAAACTGCCCAAATTAACTGTTTCCTATTCTTTGACCCATAAAATTCTACCAGACTATCTCAATCCCGCTTGGCCATCTGGGCCTCTTGTCGGGTTCGTTACGGACCCCTCGGTATAAGTTTTTGGAAAAGTTGGTTCCGAGCCTCGAGAAGCGCCAGGAGCCGTGGGCTAACACACACGAAAAACTACCCAAATCGTCTGTTTTTCATTCCTTGTCCTATAAAATCCTATCAGGCCATCTCCAACCCAGCCAGGCCACCTGGACTCTTGCCGAGCTCAGTACGGACCCCTCGATATAATTTTTAAAGAATGTTGGCCCCGAGCCCTGATTTGCGCCGGGAACCGTGGGCTAACACTCATAAAAAACTACCCAAATTGTCTATTTCCAGTTCCTTGACCCATAAAATCCAACCATGCCATCTCCAACCACATCGGGCCACCTGGGCCTTTTTTTGGGCTCGTAACGGACCCCTTGTGATAATTTTTCAGGAAAGTTATCCCCGAGTCGTGGGCAGCGCCAAAAACCGTGGGCTAACACCCACGAAAAACTGTCAAAATCGCTTGTTTCCTGTTCCTTGACCTATAAAATCCTATCAGGCCATCTCCAACCCTGCCGAGGCATCTGGGCCTCTTACCGAGCTCGTTACGGACCCCTCGGTATAAATTTTAGGAAAGTTGGTCTTAAGCCCTGGGCCGCGCCAAAAATCGTGTGCTAACACCCACGAAAAACTGCCCAAATCACATGTTTCTTCTTTCTTGCCCCATAAAATTCTATCAGACCATCTCCAACCCGCTGGGCCACCTAGGCCTCTTGTCGGGTTCATTACGGACCCCTCGATATAATTTTTTGAGAAATTTGACCCCGAGCCTTGGGCAACGCCAGGAAACGTGGGCTAACACCCACGAAACATTACTCAAATTACCTGTTTCCTGTTCTTTTGTCCATAATATCCTACCAGGCCATCTCCAACCACGCCGAGCCACCTTGGCCTCTTTCCGCGCTTCTTACCAACCACTCTATATAGTTTTTTGGGAAAGTTGGCCCTAAGCCCCGGACAGCACCAGGAATCGTGGGCTCCCATGAAAAACTACCTAAATCGCCTGTTTCCTATTCCTTGGCCCATAAAATTCTACCAGGCATCGTCTGGTGCCACTGGCTTACTGGGACTCTTTGTGGGCTCGTTACGGACGAGTTAGTATAATTTTT
>JBCEWC010001528.1:26674-40364 GCA_038996855.1 Solanum aculeatissimum | reverse complement strand
CTAATTGGAAAACTTGAAAATCAATTTAAAGGGTTAGGGTTCTTAGGATCTTCAAGGATGAAAGAGGATCCTTGAATAAAGTCCCACATACCTTAATCCAAGCAACTAATCAACAAGATTAAACTTAATCAAGTCTTCTTCCCCAAATTCTACAAGCTAGATTCAATGGAGGCCAAGAGAGTCTTAGGATCTTAAGAGAGTATATAGGAGAGTTCTAATGGATGAATGACGGTTTGGGAATGTTTTAGGGGTTTAGGAGACCTTAAGGGACCAAAACGAGGCTTAGGGAAATGTTAAATCACGAAATTACCATTAAATAAATGGAGCTTTTAACTAGACACAGTGCCCAAATGGAAGCTACAGTGTCGTCAAAAGGCACACGGCCCGTCAACCCAGCCGTCCAACCACAGTAAGCCATTTCCTTCAATGCGAACTCTTCGAGGACTTTCTGTCACACTTCACGAGGCACTTAACGGACCGTTCAATGTGTGACTGGTCATGAAAGGGTCCGTTTAACCATACGTAGCCACAAAAATGTCATCCTTGGCTTTGCCAAGCTACTGCCTCACTTCACGAGGCAGTACACGGACTGTTTGGTCTTGGACGAGCCGTTCAAGGCTTCGTTGACTTGGACTTGGCTTAGGGGTGGTTCCAGGCCACCCCTAGCTCAATGGAACACCTGACGGGACCCTAGATGATCCATGTAAGGTTTCACAGCCCGTGTCAATGTCCTTGGCCACTTTGCTGAGCCTATCTCCAATGGCTTCCGAATTTCAGACAGTCTCACTGTTTGGGCCATATCTCCCTCATCCGAACTCCAAATTGAGTGAAACCACTTGTGTTGCAAAGATAACGCAAAGAACGTAAATTTTATATGTGGTAGCTCACATGGTTCATCCCACATAAAATGGTATGACTATTTGAAGTACACTGCCGAAATTGTCCCTCTAAGCCACCAACTAACACAATTTTCATTTGGCCACTTAAACTCAACCCGTGGCCACCAAACCTCAACCATGGCTTTTAGTATATCATATAATGCCAACCATAAGTATATTTTGAATATTTTTGGGTTGTTACAGATATGGGTAGTATTAGGAGTCAAAATAACATAGTTTAGGACTTAGAATGTGAGAAAAAGCAAAAAGTACCATTTATTAAAAAAACTATCAGAGGAAACCATAAGCCTGATCTATGAGTCATAGACCTATGTACGACTTTTCAACAGGGGTTTCTTCCTAATTACACCCCAAAAAATCATAAACCTAAAAATTAGAACCTCAAACTATGACTCTAATCTAAGGCCCGTAGTTCCTTTTATGGGTCATACATACCCCTTATAAAGTACACCCATCACTTGGTAAAAATTCACATCTTCAAGACTCAAACCATGAATCCTCTTTACAATCCGTCAACCAAACCACGACTCGTCATTGGTCTCATCCTGATGAACCTTATTGCGCTTTCTCTAAACCTCAACCATGACTTTAATCGATGACTCATAGAAACATTTATGATCCATAAGAACCCTTTGTAGATCCACCCCCAAACTTTCAAATTTTCACTGGTCTTTACCCTAATCACGAGGCTTATCCATGACCTGTAAACCCAATTATGGGCCATAGATGTTGCTCATACATTACTGTGCCAAAAACCATACTCACATTTTTTATTTCATATTTTGACCTTATAACATACAGGGTTTTACATTTGGCTTCTGGAAATACCTTGTGAAACTTGTGCACCAAAATCATAGTTAGTAGAAATTACACCTCAACCAACAAAACTTGGCTTATGGTCCATCAAATTTTCTATGGCTGATAAGGAGCCCTTATAGTTCATTCCAACACTTAGTCAAATTCCCAATTTCAAGATCCCATGTATAAGCCTGGTCTATGACTTGTAGACACAAGCACAACTTGTATAAACCCTTTGTAATTCCAAAAAAATTTTTAAGTGCCTTGGACATCTATGAGACCCTATTATGGCTCATAAAACTAGTTATGGCCCATAGACTGGACTCGTGGTCCCTGCACCAATCCAATTTCTATTTTTTCTTCCTTGTTCTAAATTTTCAAGTTATGGAGTATTATAAAATATCCCCCTTGGAAACATTCATCCTTGAATGAGATAAAAGTTAGCTTGAGTATAGTATAATGGATATCTAACAACCTAGCATGAATGCAATAACACAACTTAAACATCGAATTTATGAAATTTTCAAACTTTTACATAAATCATAATTCAAAATTAGTTTCATAAGCATGTATACATATGATATGACATGAAAAAGTTGAAACATAGGATTTTGGAGGACTTGAGCATGAATCACTAAATCCTTAGGCTTGAATAGAAGAAAAGAGGTAAGGATATCCTTTCATCATGTTCGCTTTTGCTTTCCGTGTAGAACTTTAAACTTGTTGATTCCTCCATAGTACCTTGATGGATGGAATATCTTTGTTTCTAAACCTTTTGACTTGTTGGTCTAAAATATTAACTAGAACCTCCTCATAAGTCAAATTTTCTTCACCACTCACTCTCTCCAATATCATAATGGAATTTGAATCGCCTGTACAATTCCTCAATAATGACATATGGAACACAAGATGAATCAAAGCTAACTCTGATGGAAACTCTAGCTCATAGGTCACCTTACTAATATGTGTAGGATCCTATATTGGCCCATATACCGAGGGCTAAGTTTCTTGTAAGTGCCCAAACCTCGAGAGACCTTAGTGATGTTTAAATTTGAGTTCTCGACATTTTTGGCCAAATGTGCCTCTTAAGGGTCACCTCCACGAGTCGTGAAGGCAGCGTTGGGGTGATCCTTGGCCATTTTTGTGGCTTTTTGAGGATCCAGGAAGGTTCTATGCCAAGTGGCCCTCAACTGACCTTTCATGGCTCGTGGTCTTTACCATTGGCCATGAAGAGAGCTGGTGGAAGGTGCCCTTGTCTAGAGAGCCATTGTTTGGCTATGAGTACCACCACGGGCACTCTATACAATCCATAAAACCTTCCATGTCTCATAGTGAGGTCTCGTGACGGCCTTTTCCATGAAAGTTCTTAGTATGAAAGTACAGTCTCGATGATGAGGCACCCATCACGGACACTTGTACGGTCCATGGAGCTTTGTATGGCTAGTGGAGTACTTATAAGGGTGCCTTGGATAAAATTTAAGTCTGTATTATTAATGAACTTTTCATAATTTTTATTTATTTTAAGGGTCTTTTATGACTTTCTTACCTATACTAAACCCCTAAAGCAACTTATACTCCTTTATTACTATTCACTCTCATTCAAACACTTAGACTCTAAGAAATTCAATCTCCTAGGACTCCATTCAAATAAGACTTTGAAGATCCAAGCTAGGATTTTAAGAGGGCTTTCAATTCAAGTCAATTTAATTCTAATTCTTCTAGTTCTTCAAGGTATGTGGGATTGATTCATGACTCCCTTCCAATCATGAGACCTAAAAATCTATTTCTTCAATATTATGATTTCTATGTATGATTTGCAAATGGGTCTTTTAAATTAGTTTCAATTTGTTGAAATTGAGTTATGGGCTGAAATTAATTATTGATTTCATGATGATTTAAGTCTTATTATGATGATTATTCATGGATTTTATGAAAAGTAAATATGCATGTCCCTTTAACTTATGAATTTATGCATGGGTAATTTCAAGTATGCTTTAATTGTTGATTTCTTCATGGATTCAATATGATTTTATCTTATTATGTTATTTTAATTATGAATTCCTAATAACCATGCTATTCTTTCATTCCTCATGACACATGCAAGCATGAACAAGTATTTCCATGAGATTTACGATGTGGGTTATTACCCAATTATGATTATGACTATAATTTCAAGCAAGTATGGTTAGGACATGACATGTGATCACATAATATCTATTATATGGATTTTAAGTATCTATGGGTGAGGATTCACCAACATGTACAAGTTCGAATGAGCTACTCCAATGCATGTATTCATGAATTGAAGTATTATTTGGCTTTTTAGACCAAGTATGCATGATTATGAAGTATGTTTGGATTTTAAGCGTAAGTATGCATGATGAAGATTTGAAAGACTTATTTTCCTCTTTCAAGCACATATATGTATATGTATTCTCGTGGGATGTTGACTTAGCATCGAATGAGAGTGGAGGTGGGGGCTCGACCCAAGAGGTCCTTATATAAAGTCTTCTTTCTCATAACTACGTCCCAACATAGATTTATATTTATGCCCCTTTAAGGGATGATTATGACTCATGGGCCATCACACTGAAAAGATAAGGTTGTAAGGTGTGATATAGGATACCTTTGGAAACTAGTCTACTCTCATCTTGGTGTGGAGGCTTATATTTGGAGTTCATGTAATAGCTCGCATATGCTTAGATGTCGGTTATGTTCATATCCTTGTATGTTTAAGTATTATGGCATTCATGCATCATGGGATTTAAGACATACTGTTATCATATTTTTCTTATATACTTCTTTCTATATATAAGTGTGCCCTTGTTACCTAACATTGATATACAAATTATCATGTTCATATGCATTGCATGCCCACATACTTAGCAAATGCAAACGTACTAATACATACTTTTTGCTTACATGATCTAATCATGTAGGGACCTGAGACTATTTTCATCCATCTTTTGACGGTTAGCTTAGATTGTGAGATTTTTTATGGCGATTCCTTTACTCCAAGGATAAGACCCACCTTCTATCTACCTATTATGTTACATTTACCTATGTCTTTACTTTGATGGTGATCCCTGGACATGTCTTGACCCCTATTCTATGTACTAGAGGCATTATTGGACATCATGAAATCCTTTGTACATGTATGTTATATTTATGCTTGGGATGATATGATTATGTATTATGCTATGATGTTGTGATTATGAGAAGATGTGGAGAATGTTGGAAGTCCTAACTCCTTTCTATCCCCATAGAACGAGTCAAGCTTACCAACCCTTTAATTCTTATGTGTTATATGCTATGTGATAATGCGAATCCTTTTTTCCATGGCACCTCTACTGCTTGAGTCTCGAATTCCCATCCCTTATACTTATCTGCTAAATTGTGTGCCAATAAGTCCCATATCCCTTATCCCATAGGTTGAGTCATCTACTTGTATCCCTTAGTATCACTTTATGACTATTGTTATGCTTTTCAAAATTGATGATATGTATATGGATGTTATGAGGCTTGTTTGGGGATCTTTGGGTTCCCATTCACTATGTCACTCCTAGGTCTTAGGCTTGGGTCATGACAAGCTAGGTATTAGAGCACTAATATTTTAAAACAGTCCTTGGAGTACAACATGCCACATCAAGTAGAGTCCTATTCATGGGTGTGAAGTATACCATACTCATGAGTGGCAAGCTATGATGATGTTTTAGGTGTCTCACTTTCCTTACTGTTCATATTGTGCTATGGAACATGTCTTAATACTTCTTAACTTTCATGGTGTCCTTGATGCCTTAAAAAAGATGCCTCCAAGAAGAGCCCCTCTACAAAGATAGGCCTTAGTTAACGAGGACCAAGTCCCTTGAGAGCCTATGAGGGATCCAGTTACTCATAATGAGTTTCAAACTATCATTGCCATGCTAGCTTAAGTGGTGACCAACCAGGCTAGGCAGGCTAATCCTTCTCCTCATGCCCCTACTCCGACTGCTAAAGTGAGAGATTTCACCTGGTTGAATCCCCTAGAGTTCTATGGTTCAAAGGTTGATGAGGATGCCCAGGAATTTATGGATGAACTCTTTAAGATGCTGACTATTATGGGGGTGACTTCAAAAGAGCAAGATGAACTAGCTACTTTCAAGTTGAAGTATGTGTATCAAGTAAGGTACACACAATGGTTGATGGAGAGGGTGTTTAATGATGTGGTTGGATGGGAAGAGTTCAAGTTTGCTTTCCAATATTGTATCTTCCCTCTGGATCCTAGGGAAGCCAAAATGACACAATTTATCAACCACAAAAAAGGTGGGATAATTGTGAGGGATTATTCCCTCAAGTTCACAAAGCTCTCAAATTATGCTCCTATGCTAGTGGCTGACCCCCGTGCAAGGACGCACAATTTTATTTCTAGGATCTCTGACTTGGTTGTGAAAAAGTGTTGTATGGCTATGCTTATTTGGGAGATAGACATTTCCAGGCTCATGACATATGCTCAACAAATTGAAGGGGAAAAGCTCAAGGAAAGAAAGATAAATGATCCTAAGAGATCTCATTATAATGGCAAGTTCACAAATTTTAGAGGTTGTGGTGGTAATGATCGCTTCTAATAGGGTCAAGGTTCATATGCAACAGTTACCAATAATAGAGTTCCTCCTCTAAGGCACCAATTAGGGGTGGGCCAATGCATCCTTGGTGTGACAAATATGGAAGAAATCACTTGGGTGCATGCTTAAAGACCACGGGTGCTTGCTTTGGGTATGGTGATATGGGCCACAAAGTAACTAACTGTCCTAAAGCTTCTAAGAAAGGTCAAGGCCATATGTCTCAAGGTGATCAGGGCCAATAAAAAGGTCATCAAGGTAGTGCTCCCAAGAATAATAGGTTTTATACCTTGCATGCTTGATAAGAAGTAGAAGACACTCCAGATGTGGTGACTGGTATGTTAAAAGTCTTTGATTTTGATGTTTATGTTTTGCTTGATCCGGATGCAAATTTATCTTTTATGTCTCTTATTTTTGTTGTTAAGTTTGGTTTGAGTAGTTTATACTCCCGTGGGTGAGTCTATTATTGCCTGAAGGGTCTATTAAGGGTATCGTGTTTCGATGTGGCATAAGATCCTATCATGCGATCTTGTAGAACTTGAGATGTTTAAATTTGATATTATTCTTAGGATGGATTAGTTGCATGCTTCATATGTCACTATTGACTGTAGACCCAGAAGATTAAGTTTCAGTATTCTAATGAGCCTATTCTTGAGTGGAAGGGTAGTGACTCTGCTGCTAAAGGTCAGTTTATTTTCCTATCTTAAAGCCCAAAATATGACTTCTAAAGGGTGTATCTATCATATTGTGAGGGTTAGAGATGTGGAGTCTGAGTTACCTACTCTTGAGTCGGTCCCCATTGTTAATGAATTTTCAGATGTCTTTCCTAAAGATTTGCATGGGATTCCTCCCGAATGGGAAGTGAACTTTGGCATAGATCTTCTTCCTAATACTTAATCTATCTCCATACATCCTTATAGTATGGCATCGGCTGAATTGAAAGAGTTGAAGGATCAGTTGAAAAATATATTGGAGAAAGGCTTCACTGTGTTATTTGTAAGATAGAAGGATGGATACCCATTTCCATTTCCAAGAATTGACAACTTGTTTGACCTACTTCAAGGAGCTACCTATTTCTTAAAGATTGACCTCTATTCGAGTTATCACCAGTTGAGGGTAAGGGAGTGTGACATTTCCAAGATGATTTTTCAAACTAGATATGAGCATTTTGAGTTTGTGGTGATGTCCTTTGGCTTAAGAAACACTCTGACGGTGTTTATGGATCTTATAAATTGGTTGATGCATTTGTGATTTTCTTCATTGATGACGTCCTGGTTTATTCTTGGAGTGATCAAGAGCACATGGATCATTTGAGTTTGTCCTTCAAACTTTGAGGGAGAAGCAATTATTCAACAAGTTTAGTAAATATGAGTTTTGGTTAGGTGAAGTAGATTTTTTCCATGTGGTATCCTGTGATTGTATTAAGGTTCAAGGCTGTAAAGAATTTGCCAAGACCATTGACCCCTTCAGATATTCCGAGCTTCCTTGGGTTAGTTGGTTATTATCGAAGATTTATCCAATACCTCACCATTTACTATTGTGACTCAAAAGATGGCCAAGTTCATATGGCCAGATGAGTGTGAGAAGAGTTTTCAGACTTTGAACGATCGACTTACTTCGTCTCCTGTTTTGACTCTACCAAATGGTCTAGATGGGTTTATAGTATATTGTGACGCTTTTCAAATTGGTTTTGGTTGTGTGCTTATGCAACATGGCAAGGTGATATCTTATGCATCTAGACACTTGAAGGTACATGAACAAAATTATCCAACTCATGATCTTGAATTAACGGCCGTGGCGTTTACCTTGAAGATCTAGAGACATTATTTGTATGGAGTTCATGTCTATGTGTTCACCAATCACAAGAACTTGCAATATGTGTTCACCAAGAGAGATCTTAATTTGAGACAGAGGAGATGGTTATAACTATTTAAAGACTACACATGAGTGTTCAATATCACCGCAGCAAGGCAAATGTTATAGCAGATTTTCTTAGTAGGCTATCTATGGAAAGTATGGTCCATGTTGAGGAGACAAAGGAGTTGGTGAAAGATGTGCACCGTTTGGCTAGATTGGGTATTAGATTGGCCGACTTTAATGATGGTGACATTCATGTTCAAAATGAAGTTGAGTCTTTCGTGGTTGTTCATGTCAAGGCAAAGCAAGAGTTCCATTCGTTGTTGGTTGAATTGAAGAGGTTGGCTGTTGAAAAGAAGATAGAGGCTTTCTCCCAAGGGGGAGATGGTGTACTTGGGTACCAAGGTCGATTGTGCATTCTTGATGTGTGTAACACCCCTCATGTTCTTAGGCCTAGAAAACTGAAAGACAAAAATTTATTGATGGTCAGGATGTATGAGCCATATTATGGCTCGTATAAGAACCTACGAGCCATAGGCAGTATCGTGGAAAGTGCCTATTAAAAATGGAAAATTTGAGAATTTCTAGAAGTTGACTTACAAATTAGCAGACGGGCCCATATTTTTTCTCACGACCCGTAAGTTGGTCTTGAAGGAAGGGTCCTTAAGGAACAAAAGTTTTATTCAAGTCTGGAACCATGTTACAGAAGGACCTACGACCCGTAAGTTGATCGATGAGTCATCTGTGTATTCATAACTGATGTTCTACAAAATACAACACTTTTATTGCTTAAAACTTGGGATTTTGTCGTTCTCAGGGTGATGTTAGTAGATTTGATGTGTGTTCCTGTTTAATTTTGCAGGATTTCAGTGTTGGTTTGATTTGGGCTTGAAGTGCAGAATTATAGAGTTTTTGACAATTTACGAGACCCTCTATGGGTTTGTGGATCATTCCAAGAGTCATAGAGGAGGTTTCGTTTGATATTCTAGTACAGGGGTGAAAATTGAGTTACACTCTATGAGAGAAGACCATGAGTCGTAGACCACAGTACGAGCCGTAGAGTGTGGTTGTAAAGTAAAGGTCAGAGATTTAAGAGTTTCTTAAAGTGGTTCAGATGATATCCTTCACGAGTCGTGGAATCCTACACGGCCTATGGAATGGTTTCGTGAAAGGTACCTACATAATGCAACTACATTCCACGAGACCCCAATATACGAGCCATGAACTCCTACACGAGCCGCAAAAGTTTCCTGTAAATGATGCCGACACAGTTATCCTATTTTATTTTGGCTTTGTATTTTAAATACTATAATTAGGATTTTTAGGTTTGTTTCAAGAAAAATGATACAGAGAGATAGCGATATACAGTAATACAGAGAGAGATAACAATAGAGAGGTTGTGAACATTGTTTTGTGATTTTATTACAATCTTTTGATTCAAGTTTGTAATTACATTGAAAAGTTGATTTGTGTTCATCTATTTTTGCGTGTAAGTATTTTAATTATGTCTTCTTCTTGCATAATTTATGAAAACACTCCAAGCATGCGTGGCTAAATCCATAACTAGGGTTATGGGAACCATAACGAACTAATTAAGATAAAATTGGACAACTTGCAAATTCTTGGATGGTGTTAGGATTTATTAATAAATCTCTTCATTTTAATTGATTTTTAACGGTGGCCAACGTTAGAACTATCCTAGTATCACTTGTTGGATCAAGGAAGTGAGCAATAGGAAAAGAATTAATTAACAGGAGTTGATCGATTTCTCCCAACTAATCAATCTAACAAAATTAAGTAAGATCGTACTGGGATAAGGTAAGGGTTAGTAAAGCAACATCAAAGAGACGGATCAAGTAATGTGATGAAATTCACTTATACACCATATCAAGGGTTTAGGAGAACTTAACTTACTGTCCTGCACCTACACAACAGAAAAGAGTCGCAAGTATCCAAAAGTACTTAGTTAGGGAGTCATGGGGAACACATGGCCCTAGTTCACTTTTCTCTTGAATTACAAACACGTGCATTTTAGTTTAGAATTTACTTTTACTTGCAAACCACCCTCTTTGTATTTACTTTCCTATTTTTTAGGAGATAATAGGGTAAATCAATTCAATTTACAAGTTGTGCTAATCCGGAGTATACCATATTCCTCGTGGAAATGATCCTAACCATTGTTAGGTTAAATACTTGATTACGACTGCTTTAACCTCCGAGTAAGGGTTTGTGCTAAGTGTTATCAGAATCTTACAACATTTGTGGCACCGTTGCCGGGGAATATGGCTAGACTTGATTAATGCAACGTAATTTGATAAATTACTCTTTAGTTCCCTAATTTTACATTTTTGTTGTTTTTGTCTTGTTACAGGGTACAGGTGAACAGTGCATGTCAAATACGAGAAGTCAAGGCACTCCCTTGATTCCCTTTGACCCAGAGATTGAGCAAATACGGAGAGGAATGACCCAACAACCTAGTAACAATGATGATGATAATGCAGCTAACCCTAGACTGAATCTATATGGGAACACCCACCTATAATAATTCCACAGCCTGAGGGACTTCAAGCCACTGCTAATGATAGGAACCAATATCGCTGAACCCAATGGCTATGGATGTCATGGGAGCTATAGTGTTACCTCCACTTTCGGGTGATACTAAGTTCATTGTGTCAAGTGGGTTGTTGCAAATGCTATAAAATTGTGGGTTGTTCGCAGGCCTACCGTTAGAGGATTCACATAATTACCTGCATAATGTTGTATTTGTCTAGAAGAGCGTAATGGGGAATCAAAATTAATCCATGAATGTCGTTGGGCTTCATGTCTTTTCATTATCTCTTACTGGTAATGCGATGTCATGGTTAGTTGAGCTCCCAAAGAAATCGATCACTAGTTGGGATGAACTGTAGATGACCTTTTTGGAAAGGTACTTCTCCATATACAAAAAGCTCAAGTTGAAGAAGGAGATAAATAACTTCAAGCAACTGCTTGGTGATTCAATTGGTGCTACATGGGAGAGATTTTCAAAGTGTCTGAGAAGGGTTCCCGACTACAAGATCGTAGATAAATCCTTGATGGAGATCTTCTACAAAGCCCTTGATGAGAATGGGCAAACAGTTGTCGATACCATCATAGGTGGATCATTTATAGATCATAGTTTCTAGGAGATCGGCAAAAGGCTAGAGCGAGTGGTCAAGACTAACTGTGTGGGGGGACCAAGGGATAAAGCCATAACTAAGAGCTCATTTGTAGTTATTACTACTCTAGTGCAAGCACAAGTCAATGAAGAGGTGATGTAGGAACTTTCACGGATTAGTATAAATGTGGAGCTACTGATCAAGCAGAATGTAGAGATGGTGAATCTCCCCGCTCATCATCTTGTCTTAGAGCCCACGTACGAGGAACCCTACTTTGAAGAAGATTCTTGCTTCGTATCTGAGCAGTTGGGGGGGTTTTGACCTAACACCCAGGGGTTCAACCAGGACTACTGCTACCAAGTGCAAGGAAACCAAAGTCGAAACTACAGACCAAATGGAGCTTACAATGATAAAAAGCAAGGTGGCTTCTATGATAGAAACAGAGGCCAAGATGGAGATGTTGATTGGGGTCATAGAGATGGCTATAGAAGAGGCACTTATGTTCCACCCCATAATCGAGATTCTAGTGCTGGTTCATCCAGAGTTGAGGAGATATTTGCCAAATTGCTGAAGAAAGCTGATGCGTAGGATGAGACACTCAGGGGAATAAAGACTAACATATCCAACATTAATTAGAAGATCGAGTCTCATTCAGGTATAATCAAGCATCTAGAGTAGCAATTCGGCGAAATATCAACCCAGCTTAACCAATGTCAGAAGGGTACTCTGCCTAGCAACACTATTCAGAATCCAAAGAATGAAGGGTAGTGTATGGCTATCACAACTCGCAGTGGGAAGTAGACCACTGATCCTCCAATGCCTATAAATGATGATGATGGTGTTGTACATAAGAAGGTTGAAACTGGAGATGATAGTGTTCAGACCGAGGAAAGTAATGTCGCGCCAAAATAGTTGAGACCCATTTCTCGACCTCCTCTTCCCTTCCCATAGAGAATAAAGAAAAAGAGGGAGGAAGGTAAGTTCAAACACTTTCTCTCCATATTGAAGCAGCTTTCCATTAGCATGGCACTGATAGAGGCGTTGGAGAAGATTCCCATATATGCCAAGTTTATGAAGGATCTGGTGATGAAGAAGCGCACAGTGAGCTAAGACCTCTCACAAGAGCTCCAACATTACAGTGCTATCTCTACCAAGTCCTTAGTGTAGAAAATAGAGGATCCAAGAGCATTTACCATTCCCTTCACTATAAGGGATGTGGAGTTCGCAAGGGTATTATATGATCTTGGTGCAGGCATTAACTTGATACCTTATGTGATTGATTTTCAAGAAGCTTGGCCTGGCAGGTTGTACACCTACTAGCATGAGACTATTGATGGTTGACTAACTTGTTAAGAAGCCAATGGAGATCCTATATGATGTCCTCGTCAAAGTTGATCGATTCATATTCCCTGTGGACTTCATGATCTTAGACTGTGAAGTGGAATTTGAAGTCTCAATCATCTTGGGAAGGACCTTCTTGGCCACTGGACGAGCTCTAGTGGACATGGAATCCGACCTCCTCAAGTTTAGATTGAATAGCGAAGAAGTCACCTTCAATGTTTGTAGGTCGATAAAGAGGCCAGATGAGCTCAAAATGGAAGTATGGGCTATTGATGAAGTCTGAGTAATCAGATATACCATGTCATGCTGCGACAATAAATCAAGCGTTGCTTGGGAGGTAACCCAAGATATTTTTGTAATAATTGTAGTTTCTATCTTAGTTTTTAGCTTTAGACTTTAAATAGGTTAGCTTTTTATATTTTTAGGATGTAGATCATGGACAATGGATTGGTATAATATAGGGTAATAGTGTATGTTTGCAGGTTCTGCAGGTATTATATCAGGTCGGCCATTTTTAGCTTAAAAGGAACAGGAAACGGATTTTATGACTAATTCTACGGGTCATGTTGCATTGTACGACCCGTATAGCAACTCGTAAAATCTTTTGGGGAGCAAGGATTTGGTGCACTCCAGTCCATGAACTAATTCCATGATTCGTATGTAGAACTATGAGTTGTGGATTGGGTTCGTGGACCCTAGGTAAGTTCTTAAATTTGCTTAAGTGTCAAAGGTAGTTTATGAGACCTTTTTACGGGTTGCATTCTAAGATATGACTTATATGGGGACTCATAGAATATAGGTGTGAATGAAAAGGTCAAGGCCTCTACAAAACCATAATCCACGAGCCGTAAAGCATTCCACAGCCTGTAATTAGGGTTTCGTGAAACCAAAAACCTTAAATTCTATACCCGACCCGATATGATTTAAATAGGGGTCAAAATAATTTTGACCCCATTATTTGCAAAATCAACCAAACCAAAACCTAATCGGGTGGGGGGGGGGGGGGGGGGGGGGGGGGGGGGGGGGGGGGGGGGGGGGGGGGGGGGGGGGGGGGGGGGGG
>JBCEWC010001528.1:0-26664 GCA_038996855.1 Solanum aculeatissimum | reverse complement strand
AACCAAACCAAACCCGAATCCGGTACCCCCCCCCCCCCCCCCCCACCCTCCATCCATTTCCCACAAAAATCTTATAGCCCACGTCACTTTCCAGCCACTTCCAGCTATTCCCCCACACCTAGGGTTTCAACTCCCCCCTGTGTCCTTGTCATTCTCCATCAAGTCACACTTGAATTTGGTAAGATATTGGTCCCTAAAACCTTATTTACCAAATTATGAGTTGGAGTGAGTTTTGATTGGGATCGGGGATGGGTTTAACGGAGTTGTGAACTTGTTTAAATGTTATTCTTTTAAATTGATTCATATTCATGATTAAATTAATTAGGGTAGGATTGAAATAGGTGTCGGAAATGGTTAGCAGTTTAATTGTTGTGTTTATATAATTATTGGGTCATTGTACTATATTGAATTTATTGAAAAATGTGTGGTGACATGGCCCAGTAGTTGACATACACGTGGATTTTTGAATAAATGGTCGATTAATTGAAATTATAGGCTACATCATTTTGATGGGGTATAATGAATGATTGGGGGTGGGCACTTGGGGTAAATAGTACATTTTTGCATGACCTTTTGCTTGACATTGTTGTTTTGGTTGATAAAATTGGTTGGGGGAACTCGTACATGAATTTGTCCAAATATTTTGTACACTGATCACTTCTACGAGGGTCTTCTATGACTTGTGGATTTGTCCATGGATCGTGGTTGCCCCTTTGAAAAATTCTAGTGCTTAATAATTTTGGGGCTTCATCATATGAGACCTTCCACGACTTGTGGATTGTTCCACGACTAGTAGATAGGTCTCATAGAGTTTCCTAGTACTGAACCTGAACTAGGACCTATATCCATGACTCAATCTACAACTCGTGGAGCATTTTACAAGTCGTGACTAGGTCTTATGGATGCAACTCCAATTATTGAAAAATTGCTAAACATTGTCCCATAAAACCCTTTATGACTTGTAGAGCACTCTACGACTCGTAAAGAGGGTTTTGTGAACCCTTATTTCCCCCAATCCAGTTCTTAAATTTTCTTGTGTTTTTTTGAGTTACAATTCATGGAGCAAATTCATTTTGTGATTATGTGTCTTGTAGGTACCATGGCCCCAAAATTGAAGAGAGAAGAAATTAGAGTTATGAAGGCCCGCCTATTAGATGAGGCCACAGATTCAGAGCATGGCCCCGAGGCTAGTGGCTCTGTAGAGGAGCTTGGCATCCAAACAGACTCTGATATAGAGCCACAACAGACTCGTGTATCTATTGACATGTTGTATCTCAGGCTATTGTGGTTCGCCCTCCCCAGTTTGAAGAAGGAGGTGACAGGGCCAGCAGTAGTATTCAAATGACCTCCTCCAAGAGAACGTCTAGATCTGGTTCACAGAGGAGGGATTAGACTCCTTATCTTACTCTAGCCCTCAAGCACCCGAGTCATCCGTGGACATAGAGCATAACATTTTGTGCATCGAGGGCATACAGATGATATTTAGGGAGGATATGCAGAGGAATGAGTGTGGCAGACCCGCTCATTCTATACTAGAGGAGTCCAGAGCCATCACCAGAGGAATTGATAGTGTCCCGGGGCTGAAGGACACCATAGTTCGCCACAGACTCCAGTGGTTGGCAGAGTCGGTTGGGAGGTACTCATCAATATTGGTGAGACAGTTCTTCGCCTTCTAGTAGCCAACATCTTGGTTGGCTATGTGATAAATTGGGCAGCTCTGATTATTGAGCAGATTCACGAGGTGGCCCTGAGGAGGTCCACTATGATCCCCTTCTTGTGTTTGACACATCATCTTTGCTTGATGGCAGGGGTTCAGATACTGCATCACGTGGATGTATTAGTGGAGATGCAGCATACTTTAGATTCTAGCCTGATAAAGGCTGATGCGAACCCAGTTGCACTCCATTGGGCACCAAGGGCACATGTTGTAATTCCAGATTTGCTCGCCTTAATACCTTCGACCGAGCCTTCCACTTCTACCGCTGCATCGACTACAGAGGGCCCCCCGCAGATGGAGACTGCTAAGGCTGGGGGGTCCACTGTCATAACTGTTGCTATTCCAGAGTCTGTGTTTACTACTTCACCACCTACTAGCTATGCATTTATGTCGGTAGCATCCTTCGAAGCTCTGGCGCAGAGATTGACACATGCTTAGTCTCAGTTGGCTCAGCTACTACAGTAGTTCTGACCCTGGGTCTACCAGCTGGTTACAAAGGCCGAGAGTCGCATGCAGGTGTTCACAGTTGCTGCCATTCGAGAGGGACCTATACCGATGGATCCCCGCATAGACGCCTTTGAGAAATGGGCCTAGACGAGCCTCCATACAGCGGCTCCCTTTGACTTGTCAGCTATGCAAATGGAGATTCAGAAGCTCCAAGCTGGCATGGTTACAAGATTGGAGACTCCATTAGTTGTGCTATCTACCACGCCTGCTGCAGCACCCATTGTGGACTTGTTCGCTCCTGAGGAGTCCACACACACTTCCCTTGGGAAGAGGCCCTGCACAGATAATACAAATATAGAGCGCTTTGGTGGAGAGCAGACAGAGGAAGAGGACCTATAGATTTCCCTAGCCAGATCTAGAGAGGAGGAGAAGGCCAAACAAGAGTGCATACTCCAGTTGCTGAGAGACAAGTGTACCTCCAGAGTAGCTCCTACTGTTGAGGAGTCCACCAAGCCTATGGAGGGTGGATAGAATGAGACTAAGAGAGTCACTTAGGTTCCCAAGTATGTTTTTTCTTTTGACCCCAGTTCTTTATCTTTTGATTACGTGCATTAAGGACAATGCACAATCTTTTTTATGGGGTTTGGGTGGTTATACGACCTCAGTGAATTCTGAGTAACATTGGCCTATAACTACTCCAATTTTTTATTCCAAAGGATTTTCTTGCATGTGTTCTTTTTCCCTTTGGATTTTATTTTATGTTAAACCGACATGTTTAGATGTTTAAATAACATTAGTAGTACATAGTATTGATATCCATGGCATAGTAATTTTTGTGTGAAAAATAATACCCAACAAATTTTTGTTTACCTAGTTTGATAGTAACCATGCATGATTAGGTGTCTGATAGTGTATGTTCTGATAAGCTTGTCTGAACTGTGATTAAAAAAACATGATTTGTTGGTTTGTGTTAACATGTAAAGCAGATCCATGAGTAAGTGAGCTAAACTGCATGATTCTTTGTTGTGCTTTAATTTAGAACTTACCCTATCACTCAGGTTTAGACTGTAGGTTAGTTGGTTAGGAAAGGATCTTAGGCCGTTATTTTGATTTATCCCACTTAGCCTAAATATAACCAAACAAATATGTTATGTATCCCTTGATTCCTATTTTTGAGCCTAAAATTGATCTATTCTTTGTAAATACTTAACAATTCTAGACCTTAATGAATGATAATCCCAAACTTGGCCCTGTTCTTTCCTTGAACATTGTGCACCTCAATTGAAGCTAAAAGCCTAAGTTGAGGGTGGCTACCCTGAAAATGGCCCTGGTTCAGAGGAGAGATATTGTGCACCTCATCTTAGGCCAAAAGCCTAAGTTGAGGGTGGCTGGTATAAGGAGAATTCATAAAAAGTGAGGAAAAAGCTTAGTGATACAGAGAAGGGAGAAAAAGAATAAAAGGGTGAAATAAAAATGATAAAATTTTCCAAAGTTCAAAACAATGTGAATGAATAAGAGCAAAGTGGTAAAAATGAAACAAAAGCACCCTTAAGCAGTTGAAAACAGGAAAAAGGGATAAGAAAGTAAAAATGATAGGTTGGTAAGGTAAAAGTGTGGAATAATGTAGTATCAAGGAGGGCCTCAGTCACTATATTTCCATAAAATCACTCCAAAGCCCCTGAGCCTACATTACAAGCTTAGAAAGTCCTGACGTGATCCTAGTCCAATTATTCAACAAGTCATGATCTAGAGTATAGGGGCAAGCATATGATATTGGGCATAGTATTTGAATATTTTTTGTGAGGGTGAGTGTTTTTGATATAGTTCCAATAAACATGAATTGAAAATATCACCCAGAGTGTATAATAGGACTTCTTTGTGTGAGGGTACTTGCATTGCATTGTTGATACTTGACTAAATCAGTGATATGTTGCTTATTTGTGGTTGCATAGCTTGTCATAGTTACACTGTTGGATATTATAGTCTACATTAGTTTACTAGATGACTATTTGGTATGTGTTTGAAAGAGACTTGGGTATTTGTTGACATTTTTATGTAGTCTATGCAATTGGGTTGATGTCTCTGTGTTGCTTAACTAGATTGAGTCCATTGCTTGAGGACAAGCAATAATTTTAAGTTGAGGGTGTTGATGTTTTGCCAAAATACAACACTTTAAATGCTTGAAACTTGGGGTTTTGTGCATTCTCAAGGAGATGTTAGTAGATTTGATGTGTGTTTCTGTTTATTTTTGCAGGATTTCAGTGTTGGTTTGATTTGGGCTTGAAGTGCAGAATTACAGAGTTTTAGGAAGTTTACGAGATCCTCTACGGGTTGTGGATCATTCCATGAGTCGTAGAAGAGGTTTCATTTTATATTCCAGAACAGGGGTGAAAATCGAATTACACTATACGAGAGAGGACCATGAGTCGTAGACTACAGTACGAGTCGTAGACTGTGATCCTGAAGTGAAGGTTAGAGATTTAAGTGTTGTTGAAAGTGGCTCAGATGAAACCCTTCACGGGTCGTAGAATCTTACACAAGCCATGGAATGGTTTCATTAAAGGTGCTTGTAGGATGCAACTACATTCCATGAGACCTCGATCCATGAGCTATGAACTGTTACACGAACTGTAAAAGTAACCCGTAAATGATGTCGACATAGTTATCCTATATGTGCCACCATAGGAGCTAATATGCCCAAATTTACACTCCAAAAGGAATAGTAAAGTGGTTATATAGAACCCTATAAGAGTTGGGGTCGATCATACATAGAATGCGTGAGAATATATCTATTAGTACCTTTTTCAAGTGTAATATTTATTCCTGAGGCAAATATGCATAAAATAAATGGGGGGTTTGTGATAATGAACTAATTTAGGAAGATACTCTAATAACTAGTTAATAGTCAATACTGGATTGCAACAATTAATTAAAAAGCTAGGATTGCGCTCCCCATGACACCCAACTCGATAGTCAAACTTAGGGAATACATCCGTTCATGGTTGTGTATATAGAGTTAAACAAGCTAGTTAACATCTAATTCACCTTTCGGTCCTTATTAGATGCATTTCATTCATCACCTTCCGGTCTCAGAACGTATACTCTTTGCCCCTTTCTATGAACCCCAGAATGCTCTCACCTTCAAGTCTCAAGCACTTAGACTAGGTAATAACCCCAAATTCCTATTGTAGAGCTCTTTTCCTAATCACTACATCCCTTCTGGGCATGTAATGAATATGGGCATACCTTAATACATCGACTCATTAAGGAAGAAATTAAAGTGAAGAACACTATAATGTATACCATAACTAATCCCGAATTTTACCCCAAATTTGCCTATCTTAATAGGTTGTCATGGTTCCCACAAACCTAGTTGCGGGTTTAGCCTAGCATACTCAATGTAATCATGTCACAAAGAGATAAATAATTCATGGAAAATAACTTATGATTGATGAAACAATGAATCCATAGATTACAATCTCCAAAAGATGATGAAAGACCCTAGAGTTCAATGAAATTCTCTCAAAAATAATGTTCTATCATCGAGTTCTCTTTCCAGTAGTCAATAATAATAAAAATAGAATAAAAAAGTATATATATATATATATATATACACAAGAGAAAACCTAATCCAATTTGAAATAGAAAAACAGGCTTTGGCATGGCTAACACCAGTTACATAGCCCGTGAGGCACTTCACGGACCGTCACATGGTCTATGACCCTGTACTTGCGCATTTTCCACTGTCTCATCATTGTCACCCTCACAGATCATGGTAGGTCACATGGCCCGTGGTGGGCCGCCTGTACTCCACTCGTATTATTTTTCTAATTTTCAATGGTGTTTTTATCCATTCAACGTAATGTAGATGACTCCCATTACGGTTCGTATGAACTCCCACGGTCCATGAAAGGTACCGTGGGACTTGACTTGTGTCTCTCTCCACATCCTTCGATTTCTATGTGCCAAGTGTGGAATAACGGTAGCGCTCACTGACCATGACGCACCATTTGGTCCCTTACTTGTATGTTCTGACCACTATTTTGACATCATTTGTTCCAACTTGTGTCAGCTCCATGGCCCATGACACGGCTCTTCTAGAGCTTCACGGCCCGTCAAATGCACCATGGGTTATGCCTTTGCAATGGTTTGCTTCATTCACCCCTTGGCATGCCAAAAAGCTAAAATGTGAGGCCACGGACGGTCCCATGGTCCGTGAAAGGTTTCATGAGCCGTGAGGGCTCCCGTGATGCCTTTTGTTCTCTCTTTTAATTTTCTTTTTGACCAAATCCAAACCTTGACCTTATTCCTACAAAATAACATCAAACCAATAAAATTGTTTGAGAACTCACAAAAATCCCATGTTAAGAGCGTTATAAGACTCATATTTTCACGACTCATCAACACCCTCAACTTAGAATTATTATTTGTCCTTAAGCAAGGACTATACCACAACAAACGTGTAATCACAAGTATTCAATAGGAATCATATAAATGGCCCTTCAATTAGAACAATAGGTGCCCCCCACCCTGAAGAAGAATGAGCTTACAATGTACTTACACCCCAAATTGATTCACATTGATCAAGTTAAGCATTTTACCATATCCAGTTGGCCCACTTAAGCCCAGGAACAAAGATAAACTAGTCAAAATAGTAGTTAAACAGTGCAAGGATAATGCCCTCAATACAAAGAAGTCTCACCATAGTATATGAATGTAAAACAGAGATTGGAATGTAAACACTCATGCTCATAAAGAATTTACAACTGACACACAAGAATAGACCATATGTTTGGCCTTATTTTCACCACCGTGACTCTTGAATGAACTTTTTAGGATCACTTTAGGACTTTTGTGTCTTGTAATGTAGGCTCGGTCTAGGGTGAGGTACATTTAGGATCAAAGTGACTAATTCTTCCATCCAAGACACTACTTTGGCTTAGACATTTACTTTCGGCCTCCCAAACGCTTATTGCCCCTATTTTTCCAACTTTCTTCGCGATTGGGAGTGATTTTCATTTTCATTCATTCTTTTTCTTTCTTATATTTTTCATTCTTTTGTTTTACTCCCAGTCACACTCCTAAACTTTCTCTTCTCCTTTCCTCACTTGACTCTTTTCCACTCTTAACTTTTCTGCTTCTTCTTGCAACAACTACCCTCAACTTAGGATTTTAGCCTGAGTTGAGGTGCACAATGTCTTTTAAAAGGACCAGGGCCAGTATAACCCACCCTCAACTCAGGCTTTCAGCCTCGGTTAAGGTTCACAATGTCCTTGGAGAGACCAGGACCAAAGTAAGATTTGTAGATAGATAAGGAAGGTGAGTTGGGTGATTACAAAGAACAGGTCTATCTTGTCTCAACTTTTGGTTCAAAGGGAATAATTTTATTTGGTTGGTCAATATTAGGCTAAGTGTCTTCACAACAAAATAGCCTAATATCCTATCCTAATCCAATTATTTAATTGCCTTAGTAGGACTAACCAGGCAAGTTCTATCTTACAAGTGCATCAATCAAATTTAACAACTAGGCTCACAAGCACATGGCACATATCCCCCACTGCTAAGTACTAACCGACACATTCATGCTTCACTAAAAATGCCTACTAGACAATGTATGCAATGTTTGACAGAGATCAAAAAGTTAGTCAGGATGGGATACATGTACATAGAAACAGTTTAACGTGTTATATTGGGGCACTTTTTTCACACCATTCGAGGGTACTTATAGACTTTTAAGGCTATCTATACCTGCACAACAATACAACCTAAATGTGCCAATTCTACTAGATGGTTCACTTGAGAAAAAAACATGGCAAGAAAAACTCCCAAGTAGCAAGAATGCCCACCCCCTCCAAAAAAACGTGCAATGCCCTCAATGCACACAGAGCGGAAAATACAAACACATAGGGATAAACTTACCTGGGATGCCCTAGGCGTCAGGCTGATCATCAACGAGGTCATCTCTATCAAAGCGCGATCCAGGTCCAAAAGTACTCCCCGATGCTCCAACTTTCATCGGCTCGTATGCACATCTTTCCCGCTCTTCTGGTTTCGTAGTAGCCCGCCTTTGGCTCTTAATACTTTGCTCAATTGTTTTTCTTTAGTTGCCTTGGCATCCTAAGGCGGTCTATGTCAGTGAGACTACTTCTTATCCTTCCCCTTTCTTTTAGTGGGATTAGCTGGTGGTGGAGGGACGACCGATTCCCCAATACACACCTGGTGCTACAGCTAAAGTGACAAAAAAGTTCATCGTTGACTTTGAAGGGGGAGGCAGAATAGGAGTGTTATATTGAGCAGTTAACATGGATATCTGCTTCTTCATTTTAGTGACGGTGTTCTTAATATTAGTTGCTTCCAGTCCTGACAAACTGTTGAACCTCTCATTGAAAATCCCCTCTAGGTTATTGACCTAGCTCTGAGGACGGTGATCTGGCTACGAATGTTAGCCCGGAGAGACTCCACAGCTTGGTGCACATGATTTTGGACTACCTGAGGCATCCGCTCCATAATCTGGTCTACTATGGCCCTAGTTTGTCGCTGATCAGTCACCAGCCTAGCTAGAAATTCATAAGGGACATAGACATACCCCTATGGCATAGAAGACTGTGTGCTGCTACTCTCGGGCTGATCTGATGCCTCGCCCATTGGTGGAATGCCCATAAATCCCTTGAATGACATTTGTTATTATGGGGCAGCCTGTGGAAACATAGCTGGACTGCCAGGACGCTGCACTCTGGCCCAGAATAGCAAGTTGTTGATATCTTTTATTGAAGCAATGTTGACCACCGCAGATAGAAAAATCTTCCTATCCAGATACCGAGTTGTGGGGATGTGGGCTAGCCTACAGAGAGCTCTAATTAGACACGGAAATAGAAATGTAGCTTTGTCACTCAGTGTTTTGTCCTTTATCTTCGTGGAGATGATTTGACCTGTATTTACATCATATCGAGCTATCAGGCATGCTACAAGAGAGGCCTGCGATAGTTGGAGTGTATTGTCATTAGATATGGGTCTCAGTCGTGCTCGCACCATGGACTACCAAAATATGGTAGAGAATGTGAGGGAGGCTTTGGTAATGGGCACCCTTGTGTCAATGACCCAGGCTGCATCAGCACCTTGCAGCGCTATCTGTTGAGTAATCTAAGTCACCACAGTTATCTTGGACCTAGGATCAGAAATCAAGGCCTCGTAAGAAATCTAGTGAACTCACGCTGCATATAAGCCATCTGACGGATCTATGTATTTCACTACATGGAGGAATCTATTGATAGTAGTCTAAAAAATATCCAATTGAACACCTTGTACAACAATGTGCTCAAGTGGTGCCACTTTCATAGCCATATGCCTTCTCAGCTTTCTGGAGCCGCCCCCTACATAGTTCAATCAACTGCATAACATGAGTAAAATTCCTGAATAATAGTTGGCCCACAAAATCCTGGTTTCCGGGCCATCCACCCAAACTGGTGAAAGTTAAAAGTGGCCTTAATATGTGGTACTTCATCCAATTGGTCCATCACGACCTGAAATTCTGCCATAATAACCCGTTACTAGAAGCCCTCGATGCCTTTAGTAAGCCCCTGAGCAAATACTCTCTTGGCTCCCAGGATGGTCCATCTAGCTCTCAGAAATAGAATCATCATCCGGGTTGTTTCAATATCTGGAGTCTAAGAGACAGCATAATGTATTGCCTCATCGTCGCTATCCAGGAGATTGACTTTGTCATCGCCATCATGCTGAAGGTGCCCCTCAGGGCTAGAGACATGGTCCTTTTGTTCATATTCTGGGGCAGACTCATCCTCCCCCCCTACTTCATTCGGGACCCCCTCTTTAGACTGGGGGCCAAGACCTGATGTGCTACTCGGGCTCGAGTGGTGCGAGGTGAGTAGGGGAGACATTCCCTGTGTAGCGAACCTCAGACCCATCTGAGGAATCATCACCTGAGCCACTACCTATCCTATGACTAGAAGACTCGGTTGGAGAATCATGCAAGCGTGACCCGGGCTCCTCCCTAGATGGTGCAGACTTTCAACGTGGTCTCATGGTTCCTGTAGGTAACAAAAACAAAGACAATGGTAAGAACTTTTGCACTTATGAAATGACATGCTAACGGGTACTCAGACTTCCCTTGTGTTGTAACAAGTGACAATAACCCTTAAGAGTGGAATCACTCGGTCTATCATAGGGCAATTGCACTAAATTACGGTACAAAAATGTAATCACAAGCTAACCATGCAAAATATTAACCAATGTGCGCAAGACATGCCTGGATGGGACTTCTACATGAAGCGTGTAACATGACACGAGTCGTGAACAGGTCTTTCTAACCTGCCTTAAGTGTGTTGCATGATAAATCCGGTTAGATAGGACTCCACATGAGCCATGAGATGGCACACAGGTCGTGTGAGGTTTCGTGGGGTGGTACTTGGCATTTTTCATAAAGGCTCAAGTAACGAGCCCCCACACGGTCCATGTGAAGTCACACAACCCATGAAGGGTACTGTGGGAAGCAACCTAGACGAACCTTATACCCACCACACTGATCCAGTAGTTTTGCACAAATATTAGGTTTGTGGCACCACTTTACATCTATTGCACGCGAAACACTTATGATTACCAAAAGGAAAACATCAAACACGCCCTAAACTCTCTACAATTCCATGGGAGAACCTTCTAAAAGTCAACAATGGTGGATTCTCACCACTAACACACCACCCACACAATCTACCATGCAATTTCATAATTTACACCTTGAGATCTTTAAGTTTAAACAATATTACTCATGCAACTAAAACCCACACTAGAAGAAGAAGAATATTCATACTTATTTGGATGGAAGGATGATAATATACTAATGAATTGAAGACCCAGACTATGATTTACACTATGAATCATGAGAAAAAGCTTCCCTTCACAGTGAAGGAGAAAGGATTTGATGGATTTAAGGGAGTAGGCGTGAGAGGAATGAAAGATGGGTTAAAATGGAGGATGGGTCGTGTGAGGCTTTAAGTAGGGGTCGATTTTGACCAGTCAAACACGGGTCAAATGCCACCTCCACGGATATCCACACAGGCCATGACATATGACATGGTCCATTTCGGTCGTCCGTCTGCAGAGACTTGAAAAATGTGAGGCAAGACATTGGTTGGTGTTTCTCATGGATGGACTCACGGTCCGTGTGATGTCACACGATTCGTTTGGGCCACCTGTCTTGCACCACATAAAGCGATTTGAGTACCTACCTAATAGGTGCGATACACGGGTCGCCTCATGGTCCGTGACACGTGACACGGTCCATTTGGGTTGTCCGTGTGACCAACCTTGGAGAGTAAATTACTTAAACATTGCCCATGTCGCATAAAAGAGTTACACAGACTATTGCACGGACTGTGTGATAACGGTCTGTGTAATGGCACGTGGTACCTGCCTTCACCCCCATTTCCCCTTTCTGAACTCCTATATGTGTGACGCCCATCGTGAGTACCTTCAGGGCCTTTCCCAATAACACCTATGTTCACCTGCAACTACAAAAATGACAACTCATGACATCATTAATATTTTTTAAAAAAAATGAATACAATGCATGGGTTCCCTCCCATGAAGCGCTAGGTTTAACGTCGTGGCTCGACGCGGCTGCGTTGACTAGTCAGACTTCGTCAAGATGCACTTCCTCCACTAATGAGATTTCAGCGGCAACACCTAAATATTTCTTCACCCATTTTTTGTTGACCTTGAACCTATGCCCAGTTTCAACTTCTAGCTCTAGTGCACCATGGGGTAATATCTGGGCAATTTTATACGGTCCAACCCACCTAGACTTAAGTCAAGTGATTTAAAAAGTGGGGTAAAGGGGTGGGAGATTGAGTTTAAAAATTAGTCATTGAATTGCACTCATGACCAATTAAAATGTAATCAAATCAAATTCAATCGAATAATTTGACTACGAGAAGAAATCAATTCAAATCAATTAAAGAGCTTTTAAGTGTTAGCAACATGAAATAATTGAAATAATCACGACATAATTAATCCTAAAAATATTTGAACCGATCTGAGAAATTCTTAAAAGAAAAAAATTATAAATATACATTAAATATAAACATAATTTCAATTTAAAGATCTATACTTGAAAATCACTTTTAAAAAAATATTTTTGCATTTTCGAAAGCTAATTATTTCAGATTATTTAAAAAGTAAAATCTCAATAATTAATTCGTATTGTGGAGGATAATAATTAGATGTCAATAACATGAAAATTCAAATCGTGGGCATATGCAATGAAAATATCAGGCACAAGCAAAATATAAATCTCGGGCATATGCAATTCTTTGGGGCAAATACAAATATCAAGCATATGCAATGCAAATTTCAAGTATATTCCGACATTCCTCTATGATATGTCCCTTCATTCCTGAATGATAAACACAAGTTTTAGTGTGGTCAAGACAGTTTGCATGTGTTTTCATCACTATTACAAGGCTAGGAGCAATATAGCCATCAACCCTTAGTTTTTCATAGAGTTGAGCTATGGGTTTAGCTAAATGAGTGTAATTTTGGGTAGGCTTCTTCTTAGGATTGAGTTTCTCTTTGGAGTTGTGTTGTTGAATGAATGCAAGTTATTGATACGGAGGTGTTTGATGTTGTGCAAGAGGCACATGATATGAGAACATTTAATATAGAGGTGGTGTTTAATTGTGAGGTTGTCATTGGATATGATATCATTGGATTTGAGTGAGTTGAGGGATAAGTCTCTGTGGTTGTAAAGTAGGATATATAGGCCTGAAGGTGTTGTCATGATGTTGGGAAGCATAGAGGTAGTTTAGCAAAGGCATATTTGATGGATTCAGAGGTCGAATAGGAGAGTGAGTGGGTAGAAAGTGATTTGGAAAGATAGTTTGATTGATGTTGGGATGACCGCTCATGCTTGTACCCAAATAGAAGTTGAGAGACACTGACAGATTGGCCCAATTGCGTATACCAACCACTTCTTCTTCTAGTTTCATTATTTTCTGCTCCAATCTTAGCACCAAATCATTTGGAGGATGTCCTTTTCAACAGTCTCATCTTTTTTTATAGTGTTATTGGTATCCATCACTTTTTCTTTCCTTTATGCATAAAACTTGAAGGAGAAGGAGGAGTCCCTTTTGATCGGGTATGGTAGGCCATAGCGTACAAATCAACCTTCGGGAGGGGAACAACAAAACCAATAGAACCTTGTCAGGGGTTAGAATAATAACAACTAATAACACATATTTTAAAATAATCGCCCTAAAATGCTAAGGACCTCGTTGAGCCAGAGGTAGGCCTAATACGACAAGCAAGTGATTCATGACAATGGATTTTCATGGTGATGGGGCTTTTGCCAGTGGTCGTTGGTGGCGCTGCATGGTGGTTATTTGGCAGCGGGTTTTTCTTGTGAGAATTGGGTTGTTTAGGGCGACTGGACAGAAAATAGACTTGCATGGTGGAGGAGGTGGGTAAGGTGGAAGAGAGGTTTTCTTTGGTGTTTGTTTTGGGGAGATATTGTGGGGCTTTTTTGGTGGGGTTCCGGCGACCAGAGAGGGGAGATGGGGTCAACTATTTGGGGTTGTTTTCGGGAAGGAGGGAAAGATGAAGAGGGGGAAACAGAGGAGGGTGGCGGCGGCACTGGAGGGGTGTTGGTGCGCCGAAGAGGGGGAGAGATAAGGGGTCGTTTGAAGGTTGTTGTTGGTCCATCTGTGGGGAGATGAGCGGCGACTATGGTGGAGACGGGTAGTGGCTAGGTGAAGAGAAAGTGGAAATGAAATTGATTTTGAGGGTTTGGAGGGTATTTGGAAATAAAAAAAATGGAAAGTGAGTACCAATTAATTTCAACCGTTGGATCGAACATGGTGAACAAACAAGATAAAATTTTGTATAGAACAGGTCGGATCCCAAATCAGAATGGCTCATCCGAATTAATTAAAATTAAACTGAATCGATAATTTAAAATTGAGTCACAAATTGACACAATTTAGGCTAGAATTGAAAGAAATTTTAATGAATTTGGCTAATATTGAAATAAATTACAAAAAAAATTTATTAGAATTGAAATAAATTTGGTAGAAAAGACCACGAATTAAACACATTGGGATAAAATTAAATAGATTGTCATCTAATTAATTATAATATACGTGCAAATAAAATATACAATATTTTTTTAAAAATAATAGTTTTTACATAAAAAAATATGTAATATATAATAACTGTGTAAAAATATTAGAATACATTAAAATATTATTTTTTTAATTAAAAATTGATAAAATAAAAATGTTTAAAAATTATATTTAAAATATGGCAAACTAAATAATAATAATAATGAGTATATTACCAAAACTTAAGTAAAAAATGGAAAATAAAATATAATAATAATAATATTAATAATAAAAAATAACAAAATTACTAATATTATTACCTACTAAAATAATAATTTTTATAATAAATTAAATAATTATAATAATAAATAAAGTAATAAAATAATTTTTTTTTAAAATACAACGAACAAATCTTCAAAGTTAAAAAGTATTAAAAATACGTTATTATTGGATAAAATTAAAAATAAACTAATTTATTTAAAAAAAAATTAAAAATACCTATTTTAATCAATTTGCAAACTAAAAATGATTGTAGGTCGGTCAAAATTGGGTGTTAACACCCGCGCCAGCGCGGGCCCAATATTTGTTATTTTTATGTCTCAATTTATGTGATATAGTTAGAATTTAGGAAGTCGATTAAATTTTAATATGATTTTTAAATAATTTAAATTATTAGTTATTGTGAATTATAGTTCTTTTTTACATAATATTTAAATAATATATGTTATTCCTCTTGTCCCAATTTATGTGGCACTGATAAAATTTCAACAGTCAATTTTTTTATGTCTTTTACTTTTTAATTTTTTAAATTATTATGATATATATTACGTTTACACTATTTTTACATAACATATGTTATCCATTTATCCTTATTTATGCGACACTAATTCGAGTGTTAATTAAACTTTTTGTATGTCTTTTAAATATTTTAAGTTATTAATTCTTGTGATTTGTAGTATTTTTTATTTAATTTTCATATATAGATATATTACTATTGTTAATTATCTAGATTTATGATAATTTTTACATAGTCTCCTAATTATATAATATACATGTTATTTTTTTGTCCCTTTTATGTGACGTCATGAAGAATTTGAAGTTGTCAATATTATGATTTATAGCATTTTTTATACTTATCTAGATTTTATGATAATTTTTACATAGTTTTCTAATTAAATAATACATGTTATTTCTTTTGTCCCTTTTATGTGACGTCATGAAGAAATTGAATATGTCAAATATTATGGTCTATAGCATTTTTTATACTTATCTAGATTCATGATAATTTTTACATGGTTTCCTAGCTAATAATACATGTTATTTCTAATGTCCCCTTTTATGTGACTTCGATAGATCAATTTCAATAGTCAATTGAATTTTTTATTTGTTTGTAAAATATTTTAAAATCAAGTAGATGAAGTTGGCACGTCAATGGACAATTGTATGTTGAGCGAGCATCTGAAGCAGGCATGTCAACCATGGCATGCTTATGGTTGATTCGAGTTCAAATTTGAATTCCAGCCCTGGAATTAGGATAACTCTCGACGTGTTGATGGATTCAACTGTTGATTCAGGAGGTTGAGGGCAGGTGAATGACGAGATGGTGACGCGTGTAGGATTCCTCTAACGAAATCGTACCGAGGAAGAATAGAAGGGAAACGTGTGGAGAGACAAGGGCTTGAATCTGTTGGGAATTTGTCAGGGTTATTATAGGATGAACGTAGGAGGAACGTTTTTGTTCTTCATCGTGAAGAACAAGAAGAACGTGAGAGGGGGAGACGTGTGAAGAGCGTTAGGGATAAAAGGGAGACATATTAGGGCGTATGTGTGTAACGTTGGGGGAATATATGTATGTATTGTATAGGTGTTAAAAGATGTTAAAATAGAAGGTTGGGGTGGGTTTAATGAAAAATTGGGCCAATCTTGGTCCAAAAAATGGAACAAGTCATCTGAAAAATGGGGTAAAGGGGTGGGAGATTGAGTTTTAAAATTAGCCATTGAATTGCACTCATGACCAATTAAAATATAATCAAATCAAATTCAATCAAATAATTTGACTACCAGAAGAAATCAATTCAAATCAATTAAAGAGCTTTTAAGTGTTAACAACATGAAATAATTGAATTAATCATGACATAATTAATCCTAAAAATATTTGAACCGGTCTGAGAAATTCTTAAAAGAAAAAATTATAAAAATACATAAAATATAAACATATTGCAAGTAAAAGATTTAAACTTGAAAATTACTTTTTTTAAAATATTTTTCACATTTTTGAAAGCTAATTATTTTAGATTGTTTAAAAATTAAAAGCTCAATAATTAATTCGTATTCTGGAGGGTAAAAATTGGATGTCAACAACATGCAAATGCAAATCTCAAAAACATGCAATACAAATATCGGGCACATGCAAAATATAAATCTCGGGCACATGTAATTTTTTGGGCACATGCAAATGCAAATGTCGGGCATATGCAATGCAAATTTCGGGCACATGCAATTTTCTCGGGCACATGCAATTTTTCTAGGGCACATGCAATGCAAAGCGTAGAGTGATATTTTGTCTTACTGAGATGATATTTGCTCGAGCAATGTTGAAATGTGTACTTGTCTTTTCTGCATTCAAAGAAAAATTATCAGTTTATAAAAAGGAGAAGGTTGAATGTGTCTTTGCCATGACTGGTATGCTTCACTTGTTAATATCTAGCCTTCCATCTTGATGTCCTTTGAGGCCGGTCTCCAGTTTGAAATTTTTGAGAGTTACTCAAAAATTTCTGTCCCAATTTGTAGAGAAAGCTTTAAAGGAATTTTTGAGATTCTCTCAAATATTCTGCCCCAGTCATAGAAGAATTTTTGAGACCCTCTAAAAAATTCTGCCCCTAGTCTATGATCAAAGAGAAAATAAGATTCTTATTATGATAAGACTGAACTCCATAAGAGCGCCCATGTATCACTCTTAAACGGGAATAAGTCTGACGTAGTTCAAACTACAAAGTAAAAGAGTATAAAATAGAGCATTCTTCGCAACAATTAAAATGATAGAGTTGAGCTAAGCTTGTTTTCTTAGAGGCCTAGATGTAGCAATCATAATTTTAGTGAGCCTTTATTAGAGATTATTTTATTGACTTTCATCATGCTCGCTAATGACTTGAAGATAGATTGTCCGATATACCGGACGGAAGATTCTTCACGTGGATGACTTTGTTATCGATCAGGCTTCGAATCTTGTCCTTCAAGTCCCGACATTCCTCTATGGTATGTCCCTTCATTCCTGAATGATAAACACAAGTTTTAGTGTGATCAAGCCAGTTTGGATGTGTTTTCATCACTATTGCAGGGATAGGAGCAATATAGCCCTCAACCCTTCAATTTTTATAGAGTTGGGTTATGGGTTCGGCTAAAGAAGTGTAATTTTGGATAGGCTTCTTCTTAGGATTGAGTTGATCTTTGGAGTTGCGTAGTTGAACGAAGGCAAGTTGTTGATATGAAGGTTTTTGATGTTGTGCAAGAGGCACATGATATGGGAACATTTGATATAAAGGTGGTGTTTGATTGTGAGGTTGTATCATTGGATATGATATCATTGGATTTTGAGTGAGTTGAAGGATAAGTCTTTGTGGTTGTAAAGTGGGATATATAGGCCTGAAGGTGTTGTCATGATGTTGGGAAGCATAAAGGTAGTTTAGCGAAGGCATATTTAATGAATTCAGAGGTCAAATAGGAGAGTGAGTGGGTAAAAGGTAATTTGGAAAGATGATTTAATTGATGCTAGGATGACCACTCGTGCTTATACCCAAATAGGAGTTGAGAGACATTGACAAATTTTCCCAATTGCGTATACAAACCACTTCTTCTTCTAGTTTCATTATTTTCTGCTCCAATCTTAGCACCAAATCATTCGGAGGATGTCCCTTTTTCAACAGTCTCATCTTTTTCTATAGTGTTGTTGGTATCCATCACTTTTCTCTTTCCTTTGCGCTTCAAACTTGAAGTAGAAGGAGAAGTCCCTTTTGATCGGATGTGGTAGGCCATAGCCTTAAAATCAACTTTGGGGAGGGGAACAACAAAACCAGTAAAACCTTGTCAGGGGTTAGAATAATAACTAATAACACATATTTTAAAATAATCACCCTAAAATGCAAGGGACCTCATTGAGCCAGAGGTAGGTCTAATACGACAAGCAAGTGATTCATCACTATCCATATCTATACTAAAGACTAGAAGGCTGACTCGTTAACCAAAGATCTTAGTCGATCCCAATATGATTTTATTTTAGCCAAGCTTGATGTCCTGAATGTTTTCAGTACATCCAGCTTGAGGGAGAGTATTAGAGTTAGTAGTCCATCACACACTTAGTCATGTAATTATGCAATGGTTAGTTTGTTAGTTAGTCTGTTAATTAGTTACTAGTTTGTTAATTAGTTACTAATGCTAGTTAGAAAGTTAGTTGAAGATTAATTTCCTTGGATTATTTAGTTCCGTGCACATATGGACTTTCCAAGCTTCACATGTTGTGAAAATGAAACTTATCTATAATTTAAATTCTTATAAACAAACTCAATGCTATAGCTAGAGCTTATGACTTTCGACATAAAGGAATAGATGCGTAGAGTTTCGTCATATGAATTTGGACTAGGAATAAGTAAGCCAAAAGAAAATGAGAAAAAGGAAAATGATAAATGAAAAGAGAAGAGGGGAGACACATAAATGTTATTCTGAGCGCAATATTCTTGGAATGATTTTAATAATAGAGGAGAGAAGGAAACTACAAACATAGTCGCAGGGCAAATCACCACCAAGCTCTAGGAGAGGGAAGTCCAAAGGGGAATTGGAATTGTAGAAGTTATCATGGGAACTATAACAAGGTAGTAACTAGAGAAAGAGGGACAAGGCCCACATAGCGTGATCCAAACTTTCTAGTGATGAGGCAAGCAACCCAATCAGCATCACGATATCCATTCAAAGTTGAATCCTTATGTGAACTCATAATCAACCCCAATCCTGGATTCCCTTTAATATATTTAATCATCCTCAAAGTTGCATTCCAATGTGACATTTTGGGCTTCAACATGTATTGATGTAGAGTTTAAACAACAAAGACAATGGCAGGCCTTGTATTAGTCAAGTAGAGAAACTTCCCAACCATTCTTTGATACTTCCCAGCATCATGAAACAACATGTCATTGCGATTACTATCATAGTCAGCTAAAGTAAGCTTCACATTGCATTCTAGAGGAGTTGAAGCTGGTTGACCATATGCAATTCTAGCTTCAGATATGAGCTCCAATTTGTACTTTCTCTATGCATCACTATACCATCACTTGATCTACAAAACTCAATCTTTAGAAAGTATCTCTACTCACCCAAGTCTTTGATCTTGAAATGATTGTGTAATACTTGATTTGTTTCTTGAATCAACAAGGATTCACTACCTGTGATTAACAATTCATCAATATATACTAGCACAATGACCATACCAGTAGAGCTCTTTTTGGTAAACAAGGAATAGTCCAAGTGACTCTGAAGATATCCCGAATGGCATAGTGGTTCTATAAGCTTGGCATTTCATTGTTTGGAATCTTGTTTAAGTCCATATAAGGACTTGACAAGTTTGCACACATGACCCTTCTCAGAACTTGTAAATCCTTTAGGTAATTCCACATAAACTTCATCAAACAAATCACCTTGTAAAAAGGCATTGTAAACATCCATTTGGAATATTTCCCAATTCTCAACAGCTGACAATGCAATGATAGACCTTACAGTAACCATCTTCACTACTGGTGCAAAAGTTTCTTCGTAGTCAATGCCCTTTGTCTGGTTATAATCCTTGGCCACTAGCTTTGCCTTACATCTATCAATTTAACCATCTTCCTTGTACTTGATTTTAAACACCCACTCGCAACCAATTGCAGACCTCATATCAGGAAATTTAACTACCTTTCAGGTTCCATTTTCTTCCAATGTTGTGATCTCATGTTGCATAACTTTTACCCATCTTGGGTCCTTAATGGCCTCTTCATAGGATCTTGGCTCAACTTCAACAAAAAAGTTACTTAAAAAGGATTGATAGCAAGGAGCCAAATGTTTATAAGTGATATAGTTGTCCATAGAATAAGGATGATTCTGATCAGTAACATTAGTGACATAGTCTTTCAACGATATTGGTGGATTAGATGTTCTTGTTGAGTGTCTGGTACTTGGTTCAGTCACTGTAGTATTAGTATTGAGTTCAAGATTCTCTGGTGTTTCCTCCAATATAGCTTCTTCTTGTGCATCTAGCACTTCTTCGTGTTCACACCTGGTAGTTTATATAAGATCTTCAAGTAACGCTTCTGTAAATTCTTCAGAATCAAGTCACTAGTTTCCAGGAACGAATTATTAGGATACAATGGTATATGTTGTCTCTTTTTTTATGAAACTAATGGATATATCCCCTCCTTGAATGTAACATCCCTACTCACTAATATTTTTTTCTAGCTTAAGTTGTATACAATGTAATCCTTTCGAGTTGATGAAAATTCCAATAATACACATGCATTAGCCTTTTGTATGGAGCCATCATAGCTTTTTACATTACCAACTAGTCCTTGTCCTGAATATCATGAACCATGACTTGTATTCATAAATCTAAATTCATCTCTATTGTGTCTTTCTGTATAAGCATAGTTTGCTATTCCCTTTCTTGCATTCATTGTCCCTACACCTGGTCTAGTTTCCTTTTTTAATTTCCAATCTTCTAGATAGCTAATGAGTCTATAACATGTCTCTAGTATGTCCATGTATTTTACAATGGTCATAGAACAAATGTCAATTTCTCTTCTGCTTATGAATGTTGTAATTACTACTTCCAGTACTTGTGTGGTCACCTCTTCCAACATAAAATGCCAACTGATCATGAGGAACATTTCTTGAAGGATCATAAACTCCTTTTCCTTTACTAGGATTCATCACATAGTCAGATCCCTTCCCTGTGTAATGATTATCTCTTCCAGTATTTAAAGTCATGGACTCATTAACCTCTCCACTAATCTTTGATCCAGTAGTCACATGCTGACTTTCATCAGAAATTATCATGGCATAGGCTTTACTCACACTGGTGAAGGGACTCATCATAAGGATTTCACGACAACCATGACTATACACTTCATTCAGTCCCCTTAAAAAAACAAATAAACATAGGTATTGCAGATGATCAACATACATTCTAGATTTATCACAATCACAAGCAGGTGGAGGTACTAGTGCATCAAACTCATCCCATAAAAGTCTCATCTTAGTGAAATATCCCAAAACTATAATATTACCTTGGTTAAGTGTGAAAATCTCTCGATGAAGCTGATAGCTCCTACATCCATCAACTTTATTAAATCTCTTACTCAGATCTGCCTAAACCATTATTGTGTCTGAAGCATATACGATTCCACTTAGTAACTCCTTGGATATTGTATTCATGAGCCATGCAAGCACGAAGGCATTGCATTGCTCCAATTCGAGCTTGCAATCAGATTTTTGACATGTTCCGAGAACAAATCCCAATTTTCTCTTTACGCGAAGTGTGATCATCATAGATCTGCTCTAGAGTGAATACTTTTTAGCTCCTGTGAGCTTAACTGACATCAATACAGTACCTGGAGTGTCTGGTAGATAAAGATATAGAGGATGGTTACGATTCTTCTCGATTCCGTTGAGAGTGTCAGTTAAAACTCCAGTCGTTGTAGCATTGCACAATGTTTTCTCTTGTTGTTGTTTCTATTTTCTTCAAGCTCTATCAATGGCCGACTTTGTGAGCTAAAATTATGAATTTGAATTCCTCAGATCCAATGGCTCTGATACCATATTAATTTCTAGTGAGGGAACAAAATTTAGAAAATTTGGTCTTCATTGATTGAGCACTTGCTTAGTACAAAAGAGTGCAGTTCTATACATACATATCAACTAATAAGCTGAGCTGCCAATTGTCATATGACTAATTAGCTTTCTAATACTAATTTGGGAGGGTCATAACCCAATTCAATTTTTATTTCAACCCTGTTTTAATATTCTCAATTTCAACCCAATTCGCCTGCTTGACACCCCTAACAAAAACTATGCATACTTTCTTTCATTTTCATGCACTTGGCCATTATTTATCTGATGTTTAGCCTAGAATTGGCCAAAATGATACAACTTCTCCACATCCGTCACCCAATAGGTCCACGATTAGTAGATAACAGTAATTGATGAGAATTTCATTTTCTTATTTATACTACAGCCTTCTTAATTTGTAGTGATTCCAAAATTCCTGTTGGATATCTCTTTTCCAGTAATGTGCTTGCCTAAGGAATAGTTCAAACTCAGGGGTACAATAGGCAATTGAGTTTAGGACACATATTGCTAGTTGGCTCATTTAGATAGAATTTAATGTTTTGGAAGTTGCAATGCTTGTAATCTTTTGTTTCGACTACTCACAATTTTTTGTATATACTTGGGTGATTGTATTGGATGGTGAAGTGAAATTGAGTTATCCAGGTAATTTGTGATGGTCGTGTTCTACAAAAAACTCAATGTATCTTGATTTTAATGAGGTCCTTTTTCTGATAATTAACCCTTGTGAAATGTGAATAGTTTTCTTGAATGAGCTATAATCTTAGAAAAAAAGATGTAGTTACCTCTATTAAGCATCAATGATTTGCTAATAGAAGTAGATCACGGAAAATGTCAGTTATTTTCTATCAGCTTATGTACTTTGTTTTGGAAATTTTAGGGGCCAGTTGTGTTGGTCAAAATATATAAAAATTAACCTTCCATATTAATTTATTTATCACTTGTATTTCTACTGAAAAAATTGTAAAAATATACACTTTAAGAGTATAAATTACGAACTATGTCAACTCTAAAAAATATTTACAGATTTAAGTTTTTTATTTACATCTATGTTATCTCATGCTATTATTATTTTTTCTTTTTTTAAGTAAGAAAATGCATAGTTAATGTTTATTTAATCCTATACTGGAAAGACATCTATTTAAGGTAGAGAGGTGATTTTATTTGTGATTATTTTTTTGTTCAACCATTTTTTGTCCCAATTAATGATTTATTGGGATTTGACAACAAGTTTATTACCTTTTATACTTTCAAAGTCTTCTAATTTTTTTCTTTTTTGCTGAAAAGTCTCTGCATATTCCCCTCTCTAAACGTAGTTTGCACACTTTCATAGTGACCTTTTGATATCCATCAATATTTCGTTTCAATCTGACACAATCACTGTTGAAATTTTATTGTTGGATTCATTGTTGTGTGCATTCTTCTTCTTGTTTTTCAGTTCCTTTTTGTTTTCCCCCGTCCATTTTGTTGTTCACCATGTCAAAATCAGATGAAAAAAATCTCTGTTCAAAAAAGTCATAGGCTAATCAAAAAGGCAAGAAGCCCAAGAAGTGGAGGGATAGAAAATTGAAGCAAGATTCAAAGGTATGTAATCTCAATTAAAAGTTTCAGTGAATATTGTAGTAAAACAATTTGATGAAACTTAGTCACATTTTGTGGTTAAAAATGCTAATTGGTGACTTATGGTGGTTAAAAGTGTTAGCATGGTTGGTTTTTTTTTTTTTTAAATTTCTTTTACATCTATTAAGACATTGTACTTATTTTTTGGAAGGAATATTTTTCAACAAAAAATAGTTGTTGTTAAACTTGGTAAATGAGCACATTCAGCTTTGGTAAAGTGATTGGTGTTAAAATTGGTAAAACCTAGAATGTTTGATGTTTGGTTTGGTGGATCAGAACTTTTAATTTTTTAATTGAAAAATTGATGTTAGATTTGGTGAAACTTACAAAAAAGAAAATTGTGGATTAGTACTAAGTGATTACTGATGGTGTTTAAAAGTACTAGTATGGTTGATTTTTCTTTTTTAAATTCGTTTTAAAGTTATTATGACAATGAAATTTTTCCTATAAAGGTTCATTTTTCAGCAAATAAATGGTTATTGTTGGGGTTGTTAAATTAGAACTTTCAGTTTTTTGGTTAGAAAATTGATGTTAAGTTTGGTGAAAGTTAAAAAAATCTATGTCTTGTGCAATAATGAGAAAAAATAGTGCTGAAGTTTGATTTTTTTTTAGTTTTTTCTTTGTATTTCAATTAAAAATTTAGTATATCTTCTAAGAGTTTTGGTGTGATAGCTGCGATCCTTAAGTTAAAGTTTATTGTGAAATTGTTGATGTTAGAATTAGATTTAATTTGATTTTGTTTTTTTTTACTTTTGTGGATTGTTATTTTTTTTGTGTTATAGTTGATACCTGATTTGTGGTATTTTTGGTGATTTATAAATGGTTATATCATTTTTTTTGTATGTTTTGGTGCTTATTTGGTCAAATTATGATATAAGGAAAATGTATTGTTTGGATGATTTATATGTTGATATGTCTTTGATGTTAAATTATGGTTTGACTATAATATATGAGTATTTGTATTTTTCATTTGATTATAATATGATATTTTTAGGATATTGTTTATGGCTTGATAATGTTTAGGATTTTTTATGAATAACATTTTTGGTTCTTTTGTGAATGTTTATATCTTTTTGAATCTTTTGATTTTTTTTTTATAAAGTATGGTATAAGCTACTTTTTCTGTTGGAAGAATGTGTTCCGGATAGTTGTATGTTTGTCAGGAAATACATGTCGAAGTAGAGCCACCAAGTTTTCACATCTTAGCCTAAACACCGATCATGAACAATGAACCACAAGAGAAGAAAAATCAAACTCCTGCCAAGAAGAGCGACACTGTGAAAAAGAGGGTCCCACCTTCGTCTACTTGAGACGGACAAAAAAGCAAAGGAGAAAAGTGTGAATTCATATTCAATAGAGTCCTTGAATTTAGTTGTTGATTCTGATTCTGATTCAAATTTTTTTCAGTAGAAAGTTTCAAAAAAAGTGAAGACTATTGATATGTTTTTTTAATGTGAATTAGTTTTGATATGAAGTGATGTGAAATTGGTATTATTGATGTGGTTTCACAGAGTATTATTTTGTTGGTATAACTTATAATTTACATAGGTTGGTTAATTTTTTTTTTTGTTTATGAATTGGCATTCATTTTGACGTGAACTCTAGTTTTAACATGATTTGATATAAAATAGATATGACTTGTATTTAGTTTTATACTCTTGAAGGAATTGTGTTAATAATTGACATAAACTTGATGTGAAATTTGATATAATATGATATAGTTGTTAAGTTGGTATAATAATACTTTTTACAAACACACATATATGGATATTTTGTGGATATTGTTGGCATGAATTATATTTGAATGAGTTTTTTGTTTTTCAAATGTAAACAGAATATCCCATAAAAAAATTATGAAAGAGAATAGGCGAAATTACATACATATTTATAGGAAGATAAATAGCCAAAAATAATTAAACTAATTTGAGAGATTTAAGAAAGTCAAATATTTTCAGTTATGCTATCCTTAATTTGTATTTATGTCAGTATTTTCTCATTAATTATTTTTATGTATGTGCTAATTTTTGTGAATTGCTAATTATTATGTTATTTTTTGGCTTTCCAACCATCACTAAATTACTTTGCTTCTATCTAGGTAAAAAATTATCTTTTCTTCCTTATCTCACCCTTCTCTCTCTTCAATTCTATCCATTTTTATCTCTCTTATTGTTTGGGAAAAGATTTTTCTCTCTCTTTTAATTTTTCTATTTTTTTTAATTTATGCCAATATCTTTTCCTTAACTTTTTTATATATATGCTAATTTTTGGGGATTGATAATGATTATATTATTTTTTAGCTTTCCAACCATCACTAAATTACTTTGTTTCTATCTAGGTAAAAAATTTCTCTTTTCTTCCGTATCTTACCATTCTCTCTCTTCAATTTTATCCATTTTTATTTCTCTTATTGTTTGGGAAAAAAGATTTTTCTTTCTGTTTTGATTTTTCTATCTTTTTAAAAAAACAATTGTGGTATTGTTTGGAAAAAGATTTTTTCTTCTCTCTCTTTTTTAATTATCTTGAACTAAGGGTGGCAACGGACTGGGTTTTCTCCGGTCTGGACCGGTTCCCAGTCTGGTTGATCCGGTTCCGGTTGAACCGGTAAGGAACTGGTACCCAGCGGTACCGAAACAGGTACCAGAACGACACGGGTGTTTAACCCGGTAGTTCCATTCCGGTAAATCCTGTTCCGGACCGGTTTCGGACCGGTACTGGGCAGAATGTTCTTCAAGGGCTATATAGCCGTTTTAAGTCCAATTATCCATTGGGGGACCCCACTAACAGCTCTTTGGCCTCCCCTCACCCCCTTTACACCCCCTACCCCCTTACCCCCCCTAACACTATAAATATAACCATTTTTCTTCAATTTTTCCACAAAACTATTCTCCTCTCTTACATTTTCTCTCA
>JBCEWC010001527.1:0-40378 GCA_038996855.1 Solanum aculeatissimum | reverse complement strand
ACAAAAAAAGTAATTTAAACTATTTAAAATTATCAACATAAAAAGCATGAATTTTAGGAAGTGTTGGGCCGAAATTGGGTGTCAACAAACACTCCTACCCCCCCCCCCCTCCTACCCCCCCAAAAAAAAATTAAAATTTTAAAAAATTATTTTCAAAAAATATTTAAAATTTTAAAATTTTTAATTTTTTATATAACTCCTATCCCAACTCCCCTACCAGCCTCCCCCACCCACCACAAAAAATATTTAAAAAAATATTTTTTTCAAGAAAAGTCAATGTTTAACCCCGACCCCTACCCCAAAACACAACTCACCCATCCCCCAAAAAAAATCAAAATTTTAAAATTTATTTTTTAAAATATTTCAATATTCTTTTAATCCAACCCCCTTTTTCCTCACAATTTAGATTGTCCACGAATAGAAGTTTGTTGTCACTTTTTCGCCTTAAAAGTTATTTTTTGAAAAATATTATTTTTGATTCAATAACCAAACACTGAAAAATATTTTTTTAAAAATATTTTTTACTAACCAACCAAATATAAAAAAATAAGTAAGAAATCAACTTGTTTTTCATGAAACGTTTTATAAGAAAGCTTTTTCCTTCCCACAAAATACAATTCTTTGGTCTATATTAACAAACTTTTAATCATGCTACCTTGACTTGTGCCAAAATTGATCCCCCATGAAAATATGCCTAACCAAATTCGTCCAAATTTGGGTAGGTTGATAGATTATTTTTTTATGAACTATTGTTTTCACCCATGTAAAAATTAATCATTCAAAATATATATTGCATATGAGGAAGAAAATGTATGTTGTTCAAAATTAGAGGGCGAATTTGAACTTTTAAGCAAACAAGGGGGAAGAAAATAGTTGTCACACATTTTATAAAATGGCTTAATAGCCCTTTAGGTCCTTTAATTATATTAAACTGTAATTATGATACTCGTAATCTCTAACTAACTACATATATCATTTCGTTAATTAATAGAAATGTGCACTTTTGATTTTCTTTTTCTTGTGAATGCTTACAAATTTAGCGCTTATTAATCGCTCAATCGCTTAAGTACCTATATTTTAGGGAAGAAAAATGTTATTATCCTAGGAACTATTAATTTCATTTTCTTTTTACATTTAATTAGTTCTGAATACCTGGTTTCATTTATCTATATATTTATGATTAATTTTTGTTATATATATTTCATTAGGCACAAAATAAGAGATTAGACAACAAAACTCTTCGAAGTGAAAATGAAAGACTTCATTCTGAGAATACGACAATGAAAGAGACAATGAAGAGTATAATGTGCCCACAATGTGATTTTGAAAGGGCACGAAACTTAGAAAATTTGATAATGGAAAATCAAAGGTTGAGAGACGAGGTAAACCTTTTGTTTTATTTTATTTTTGCTTTTTAATTAATTTACTTTCCATGGAAAAAAATGCATATACATAACTAGAGACAAAGGACTTATGAATTGAACTTGATGAGTCAATTTTAGCTTTCAGGTATGTAGCACACAACTTATTATACTTTGAAATGAAACTGTCATGGTATTTAATGTTTGTTAAAACTTTTAGTCAGTTTCATACACAGAACACACAAAAACACCCATATATATATATATATATATATATACACATATGCCTCGAAGGTACTGAGGTAAGATATTCATTTGAATTCTTTATATTTTTTAAAAGAGCATAGATACATGTAAAAAAACTCACATACCTACAATGTGAACCTTCCTGGTGTCATGTAAAAATTTACAATTCATACTTAGTTTAACTCTACCTACATTTGGGAAGTTTCACATGTAAAAAAACTCACATACCAAAATGCCTTATAGTAGCCTTAGAAATACAACCATCACCTTATATATGAGAAAGTTTGTTGTTGCAATCACCTTCTCAAACTAATTGACTTTGATATTCTGTTGCAATAAGAATTCATCCATCAGCATGTATGCACCTAACATATTCAACCTCAACTCTATTAAGATCCTGCCTAGTAGTCTCATCACCATTTAACAGTTCAAGCTCCTTCAATTGTTGGATCTTGTATTTTCAATCATTAAATTTCTGATTTTATGATCTGACTCTGTCCTTCCTAGATACCTCACAAAGTTAGTAGGAAATCTCTGAATACATTCATCATTGAAAGAACCATGTCCAGCTTTTTCAAAACTCTATTTTGAGCCAAAAATCGTGCATTAACCATGTCACACCGATCTATGTAACAAGTGAAATCAAAACTTTCTTGTGACCTGGGAGGAAGCCCTACCATTTTCCTCACCGTATTTCATAATCACGTTAAAGTCCCCTTCATGCACCCTAGATGCTGCTTTCCTCCTTGGATTTTTGTTGTTAATGGTAATCTACTCTTTATTTTTGTCATAAAAATCTGTGACCTCTTCTTTGTTGGATATCTTGCAAGTGTTGTCAAGATTGTTGTGAGTCTGATCTTGCTTACTTTGAATGTTTGAGGTATATGATGAGACTGGTGGTTATCATGTCTTTTGTAGTGCTTATCATTACGTATGTTTCTTGCCTTACTAATAGAATTCTTCCTAACTTGAGTGTAATAAGAATTCTCTTTTTATTTTTTTGCTTTTTCTTGGTCTTTTTCCTCCTATTACAGATAGGATTTCCTTCCCTTTGTTGACCTCTTGTTTATTTTGCTCATTATTAGTCTTTGGACCTGCGACGTACTTTCTCTTTTATGAGTATTAACCTGATCCTCTTCATGTTCATGCTCTTTTGTATTCTGTTTCTCAACATTGTCGATAACGTTATTCATATTTTTCCCTAGGCATTGCTTTACTTTCCTTGGTGTCCTTTATGAGGATTAGTAGTCATACTTTTGATGTTATCATTTCCTATTGATATCTTCTTTTTTGCTTCATTAATTTGCTCCTTTTCTCCTATTTCTTGTACCATTCTCTCTTTTTCATATTAAATCTTGAATTTGTGTGGCCATTTATTAAGAGTTACAGTTGCCTTAGACAAGAGATATCATCTTCATCTCACAAGTCAATCAATTGAATGAAAAGAATTTAAGTTATAAATATTGATACAAAAGATGAATAGGACAAACATCTTGGTGATTGTAGTAAAAGATTAAATATAATTTGATCTTGATTATGAGAGTTGTAATCAAAGGTGGATCAAAGATTTTAAAGGTTATGGGTGTCATATCGCTTTTAAAATAGATGTATTGGTTAAATTGATCAAATATTCAACCTATTAAATTGTAACTGAGACTTTGATATACTTATTCATCTTTTTAGTTTATAAAGAAAATAAATCAAAAATAAAAATAAAATATGACAACCTGGTGTAAAGGAAAAATTTTTCAACAGTATCCTCTATAATTGAACTCGATGAATTCTCATATTCCAAATACACTTAATGATGAGATAATTAATTCTATTTGTGTATGCTTCACGCTCTATGTAAATGACTAAATATGAAGTGGCTTAACTTTTTTTACATACATAATTTTGTTTAAATTTAGATGAGATAATTATTTGCATTTATTAATAATCCACGCTCTATATAACTGTCACGATCTGGTCATGATGACACTTGTTAGGTCCCACCTACAGGCAAGCCAATTACCCAACCTCAGGGTACCTGTCTTAGCTCTCTAGTCAAAACCAAAGCCAACACATTAACATAAAGAATCGAAACCTACCCAGAACCTGGAAGTCAACTGTACAGAGTTACAATTGACAGAAGTACACACTGATATACATATATATAAAAACTCATAATATAATACAACCCAGGAGTGCTCCTACGAATATAAAATACTACTGTAAAAGGCTAATGTTTGAAAACAAAAGACGACCATCAAAAGAAGGAGACTGCAGGGTATTTGGAACTGTCGGTGCTCACCAATAGTCTCCTGAGCACTCCCGAAATCCCCTAAAAGTCAGTGCCCTCGACTAGACCCTATACTCGCACCATGGGAAGATGTAGAAGTAGAGGTGAGTACAAGAATAAGGCACCCAATATGCATCATCAGTCAACTGAGTAAAATAATTTGCATAATATGGCTTAAATGTAGGTAAAAGCAATAGTCCCATAACCTCAACTAAACAGACCAAGGCAAAGTACAATTATACTGATCGACAAAAATCGAGTAGGCCCATACTACAACTGTCACCGGACTAAAACATAATGTTGTACGTGGGTGCAAGGCCCTAATATCTATGCCTATATGACAACTGATCCCCCAAAAGCCTAGAAGGTACACCGGTGCACAATCTAACTGTAAGAATCACCATAGAACTCAACAGAATCACAATGGAACCAACTATCAACATCACAGGATTAAGGTTAAGTTATGCGTGGGTGTAAGGCCCTAATGTCTAAGCCTAGACGCCTTCGAGCCCCAATAAGACCTGAGGGTACACTCACACACAATTGGGTGTGTATAGGTATGTGTATCCACAAGAAACAATTGGGCCTCCATCCCCAACAATCACATATCAACTGGGTCCCTGACCTTGTATTGGAACATGGCATCTGTTCCAGATGCGTAACGGTGGGATATATCCCCCGAAGGAGAAAGAATCATCCTAGCATAATCAATAGTGCCTCAACACAGAATATCGATCACAGGGCCTGGCCCCAACATGTAGTCAACGGGGTCTCATACCAAAAATAACAGCAAATGCTCAGAACCCTTTAGAATCGACACTCAGGTCTTAGACACTCGGACGTGACCACTAGAGACTCAAACCAGGGGCACATCACCCGGGGTCTCAGATACTCGGACATGGCCACTGGAGACTCGAACCATAGGGTGCATCATCTAGGTCTCGGAGTATAGGACAAGTCAATCTCTCCCTAGCTTAATATGAATCCCCTCAGTCATATCATCTCTCTCGACAATAATCATCCCCATCGAACCACACAATCCACCATCTAACTCAGATAATGATAGATAACCCATCTCCCCAGGTATGTAGGGAACCCATATATAACAGCTAACAACAGTATATCAGAGTGTATGTCTCAATAATCAAAGTAAAATCAAGTCTAATAGGCCAACACATGTTGTAATCCAGTCAACCATAGTTAATGAGAGTAAAGTATGATAACAACAGTGATATCATAAGTATCCACAACATCCAGGCTCAGCGAAATCATATTTAGGCCAGAAATCAAGTCATAGTACATCAATTAGGCAACAAGTAGTCTAGAAGTCATCATATCTCAACAACATCAGGCAACATACTCACGCAAGCAAAGGTTAGGTCAGAGTACGTACCTGCCCTACAACATCAGCCTATACACAACCCTTATCAGACCTACCTGTACCCATTAGTACCAGCATATATAAATATTATAACATTCACAACCAACAACACAACGTACAAACCCACAACAACATATATTATGCAAACCTGACATAACTAGCATCTCATATACATCTCAGTTTAACATGTATATAGTTTCACTCAATCTAAGGTTTAGGGAAAGCCTATCATATTTGACAATCGATGCATCAAACTTTGAATCAACCAAGTCGATCTTTTCCTCTCTTGGTAGCCTTTTGACACTGCTCAGTTGTTAAAATATAATTCATAATGTCAACACGATCGTATTGGGTGTAAAAACTTAAAGAATAGGTGAAATTAGGTCAAAAGCGCATAAAATGGGAAAAATAGGGTCCATGCCCAAAATCCCAAACAAAACCTTGAAAAATGACCCCTCATGACAACTCAGGTCTATAACCACAAATTCCGCCCAAAATGGACCCCAGAAGACTAAGAAAAGGCCCAAAAACTAATTGAAAAATTTACTGGGAAAATATGTTTTTAAAATTTTCTAGGTCAAAATTTACAAAATTGGACAATTTCAGCTAACACCCAACATACCACAATGTTCCCCTCAGAATATAGAACCATTTAAACTCAAGTTTTGCTTAATTCCGTCAAGAATCGACTAAGATATCAACACATAATTTTTTCATAATTTTCGAGAATGTATTCAGCTAAAATAGTAAATTTACCTCGAAATGCATGTCGAATCCTGAATACGACTTCACCACAATATTTCTTACAAAAGTTTGAGTCATGTGGACCTGGTAATCATCAAAAATGAACTAGTAGAACTCAAATTATGACTTGCCAAAGTTGGAAAAATGGGTTGATTCGCGAAGGGGAAGGCTTATTTATAGGCCACCCCCATGGCCTACGTGAACGGACCACAAGGCTCTACGAATGTGGAGCTCTGGGGGTACTGCCCTTATCAGCAAACGCGGAGCTCTGGTCATCCCCTTTTCCGCAATTGCACCTAACCCTCCGCGAATGCGGAGGGTTATTTTACGTGGTGTTGCTTTAATAATGCTTAAAACTTCCCCGGGCCATTCCCGGGGCGTTCGATGTCTGTTTTATGCAAATAAATAGTGCAACCACATGAATTTCGATGTTCCAGATCCAAAAATGTAGTTAGAATTCCCAAAGGAGCAATCTGAGGACAAATGAGGGTCCCACTTCTTTCTGAATAATTTTAGCTAAAAGAACTGAGGGGGTGATAATACAATCTGATGTCCATGTCAACTAAGAAAGTGTCATTTTAGACTGTTTTCGATTTTCCGGAGCTGACCACACCATTAGATTTCAATTTCAAGCGTGTTTAGCTAGGCTTTTACAGAAGCACACTTTTTAGCTTTCGATTGAACTCATTTTGTAACTTTTAGCTTGAAATCATATCGTGACCCTCTATCCTCGGACTAATCACCCTCGAAGCCTAAATTGTTTACTCCAAAATTAATGGAATCGTAAAAATTCCATTATGAGGTTGTTTTCTAGGTTTTTTCAGAAGTTTCATTTTTGCAGATTTAACTTCTCGCTAACTAACAAACTTGAACAATTCTCAACAAAAATCATACACAACCATTCCAATAGTCCCAATTATCCAAAAAGGTCTAAGGTTACTATACAAAAGCTCAAAACAACAGAAATATCACAAAATTGACCTAGAGGGTCATTACAACATACCCTACTTATAAGAATTTCATTTGCAAAAGTAAATTAAAGGCATACCTAATGGCTCAAATAGGTCGGGGTGCTGCTCCCGCATTTGTGCCTCCATCTCCCAGTTAGCCTCCTTGATCGGACGATGACACCACTGCACCATAACCATCGGTACGACCCTAGAGCGCAACTTTCTGGTATCTCTGGCTAAAATGGTCACCAGCTCCTCCACAATGTCCGACGGTCATCCAACTAGACTAAATCATACTACAACACATGTGACTCATCTAGAATGTACCAGCACAACATCGACGCGTGAAATACGGGGTGTATAGTAGAGTAAACTAGAGGTAGGACTAACTCATAAGTAATTGGCCCAACACATCTTAAGATCTCAAAATGCCCAATATACCAGGGACTTAACTTACCCCTTCTCCCAAACTGCATAACTCTTTTTAGTGGCGATACTCTCAGGAACCCTCGGTCTCTAACCTCAAACTGCAAGAACCGATATCTACAGTCAACATAGCTCTGGTGCCGAATCTGAGCAGTCCTCGGTCTATCCTATATAACCCAGACCCTGGCTAAGGCATCCTGCTACAAATCTATATTGTATAGACTCGACTCTATAGACTCAAACCACCAGACAGGAGTTTGACATCATCGGCCATATAATGCCTCGAACGAGGCCATCTAAATGTTGGTGTGCTAGTTGTTTTTTTGGGTAGACTAAGCTAATGACAAAAACGGATCCTATTGATCCCCAAACTCTAACACACAAGCCCATATCATATCCTCCAGAACCTGTATAGTGCATTTGAACTGGCCATCAGTCTGAGGGTGAAATGTTGTGCTCAAATCAACCTGAGTGCCCAACTCTCACTAAAAACCTGTCTAAAATCTGGAGGTAAACTATGACCCTCAGCTAGATATGATAGACATAGTAACTCCGTGCAACCACACTATCTTCTAAATGTAAATACGGGATAATCGTTCGACCCTAAAGGTTGAATGGACCAAAAAGAAGTGTGCAGACTTAGTTAATCGATCAACTATCACCCAAACACTGTCATAACCCATGAAAGGATGAGGAAGCCCTACAAAGAAGTCCATAGTCATACGTTCCCACTTTCACTCGGGAATGGGTAACTGTTGAAGTACACCACTGGGTCACTGAGGCTCAACCTTTAGATGTTGGCAACTAAGGCAACACGACACATAATCTGTGTATCTCTCTTCATACCATCCTACTAGTAATATTGTCTCAGATCTCGGTACATCTTAGTTGTACCCAGATGAATGGAATATCAGGAATCATGTGCCTCCTGCAAGATCAATTGTATCAAATCCCCTACTTTAGAAACACACAACCGACCATAAATATGAGGACCCCATCTGAATAAACTACAACATGACCCCCAATCCCCTATAACAATCTGTCTCGAAGAGCCACTAATGACCCATCCTTGAACTGTCAAGCTCCAATCTAATCAATTAGTAAAGACTGAGCCCCGATAAAGGCCAATACTCAGCTAAAGTCTGAAATATCTAGTCGGACCAACCTATTACCTAGGGACTAAATTTTCCAAGAAAACGATCGCTCCTCTACTGCTAGATGTGCTAGGCTGCCCATACTCACTGCCTTCCAACTCAAAGCATCCGCTATCACGTTTTTCCATGCCCGAATGGTATAAAATAGAAATATCATAGATAGTCGACAATTAAATCCACCGTCTCTGGCGGGAATTTAGGTCCTGCTGAGTCATAATGTACTGTAAGCTTCAGTGGTCTTTATAAATATCACAATGCACGTCATACAGATAATGTCTCAATATCTTGAGCGCAAATACCATCATCGCCAACTTTAAGTCGTGCGTGGGGTAGTTATGCTCATGGATCCATAATTGGTGAGAAGCATAAGCAATAACTCTACCCCTGCTACATCAATACACAACACAACTCGATATGAGAGGTGTCACAATATACCACAAAGCTCTCTCCCTCAACCAGGAGGGTCAGAACAGGAGCAGTAGTCAATAACTCCTTCAGCCTCAGAAAACTGGCCTCACACTCATTGGACCACACAAATGGCACACCTTGGCGAGTCAATCAAGTCAAGGGAGCGGTAATAGTGCAGAAACCCTCAATAAACTGTTTGTAATACCCTTCCAACTTGATAAAAGTTTGAATCTCCATCCCTGAAGTAGGCTTAGGCCAGCCACGAATCATCTCGACCTTAGTCAAATCCACTCTAATACCCTCACCAGACACTACGTGATGCAAGAAAGTCCCAGACTCAAGCCAAAATCATACTTAGGGAATTTAGCATACAACCTATGTTCCCAAAGTGTTTGTAGCATATGATGGAGGTACTGGGCATGCTGCTTTCGACATGGAGAATATACAAGAATATCATCAATAAAAACCACTATAAAAGAGTCCAAATACGACCAAAATACCTTAAGTCATCAAGTCTATAAATGTTATAGGGGCATTAGTCAGCCCAAATTGCATGACTAAGAACTCATAATGTCCATAACGGGTACAGAAGGTAGTCTTCTGAATATCCTCTGCTCGGATCCTCAACTGGTGATACCCCGACCTCAGATCAACCTTAGAAAACACTATTGCCCCATGCAACTGCTCAAATAAATCATCAAAACTTCGTAGAGGATAACAATTTCTTCACTGTCACCTTATTCATTTTTCGATAATCAATACACTTCCAGAGAGTCCTGTCATTCTTTGTCACAAATAAGACAAGAAATATCTAAAGAGAAACACTCAGCCATATGAACCCATATCTAGCAAACTCCAAAGCTATGAATTACGTTCTTTAGGCTCTATAAGAGCCATCCAATATGGAGGAATATATATGGGCTTAGTGACCAACTCAACCTCTATCGCAAAATTAACCTCCCTCTTAGGCGATAACCTAGGCAAATCTGCCAGAAACACATCAGGGAACTCATATACAACCAATATAGACTCGATAGTAGGAGTCTCAACTGTCACATAACGGACATGAGCCAAATAAGTTGAACACTCGACAACTATCAATCTTCGAGCTTGAATATATGATATAATAATCATCGGTATCCAACTCACAGACCCCTGCCAAACTACTGGAGGCATCCTCGGTATTGCCAAGGTGACAATATTGGCATAACAATCTAATAAGGCATGGTGTGAGGCCAACCAATCCATACCAAAAATAAGATCAAAGTCCAACATATCAAGAAATATCAAATAAACCTAGGTGTCAAAACCCTAAAGATTCACCACACAACCTCTACAAACTCGATCTATGACAAGTGAATCCCTCACTAGGGTTAATACCCAAATCTTGGAGGAAAGAGGCTCGGGAGTCATACCTAGGTGGGAAACATAATACACAAACACATAAGAGAATGTGGAAACTGGATCAAATAAGGCTAAAGCTAGCTGCTAGCATATAGTAATCATAACTGTGATGGCCTGAATAGAAGCTTCGGCCTCGGCCTGTGCTGGTGTAATATTAAAGTGGCCCAGATGGAAAACCCCTCGAACATCACCACTACCCACAGCTTTACCACCCCTGGCGGCCTTAATTAATACTGCTAATAGTTATGTTGGTCCACATGATCCCTCTATTGATCATCCTGACAGCCATAATCCTAACCCCTGCCACCTAGTATAGGAGTTGACCTAGTAGGTTGTGGGGCGACAAGTACTGCCCTATGCCCTGGACAGTCTTTGAGCTAATGATCTAGTGTCCCGCACCTAAAACAACTCAAAATGGCCCTATATCTGCGATCATGATCATACTGCCCCAGTCCAGCTACCCTGGAAGCCTGGCTACCCGCAAAAGATGACCCAACTGGTCTTGAAGAAGCAAAGTAACTCTTTCTCTATCTACGCCTGGAAAGGTAAGAGGAACCACCCCTATTGGAAGTACTTGGGCCCTAATGGCCACCCTCAGAAGCTTATAATGATGTTTGGTATGACCGACTGGCCTGACCGTGTTGACCCTGTCTGACACTGAACACTCCCTCAGGTCTAACCCACTTGTCGCTGCCCTCTTAGGCCTCGTGACTATTCTTCTTCATGGAGTGAGCATAATCAATAATATCTAAAAATAGGGCATGTGTGACCATCCTCAGTCGAGACCTTAACCCTCACACAAAATAGTGAATCTTCTCCTCCTTGGTAGGCAACATTATTGAGTATACCAAGATAACTCCTATAATCTGATCTCATACTGGGACACGATCATTTATCTATGCTAAAGTCAGACAAATTGATCCCAGTGATAGTCCCTAAAACTTCTTGGCACAAATCTAGTCATAAAAGCCTTTGTAAACTCTACCCAAGTCAACAGTATGGCATCTATTGGCCGGGTATCTCAACAAGTCTGCCATCATTGTCTGGCGATACCATCTAGCTAATAAGAAGTGAACTTAACACCTCGAGACTCCAAAAGTCATAAAGCCTACAACTGCTCCATGCATGCTATCAGGAAATCCTATGCACCGTCCATTTTAACACCTAAAAACCTCGACAAAGCCAATCTTAGAAAATACCTAAGTAGCCGTTGGTCCTAAAATGGTACGAATCCCTCTGGCAGGGATGGAACCACACATATTACTCTATTGTTGCATTGGTATGCACACATCTTACTCTATTGTTGCATTGGTATGCACACATCTTACTCTATTGTTGCATTGGTATGCACATGTCTTACTCTATTGTGGCATTGGTATGCACACACCATACTTATATATGTTGGCATTGGCATGCACACATCATATATTATACCTGTACTTTATGAGGCCTGCGACGCCCTGACTTATTTGAGTACATGGCCTGTGATGCCCCCGGGTTCTATATGGTAGCTTCAGCTCGAAAGATGTTTACATCGGCCCTGTGATGGTCATGATTCCACCTTATTCATGGCCTAGAATGCCATTGTATCCATACACTTCATATGTATTGCATCAATGTGTATTGCTATATTTATCATTATCTTCGATTATGTTATAATGTACTAACCTAGTGATGCAGGTGTTAGGTTCCTTCATTATTATATACTTGTTCGATTTTTCTTACCCAATCGATTAAACCTACCGGGTACATTTTAGTGTATTTACCTCTACTTGTTTCATCCCTGCAGATTATACACAGGGTTCAGGATAGGGTAGTTGATCATTCTAGTGAAGTGTGGAAGATATCACCTAGATCTTTACAGTGAGGCTCAGACTTCAAGTCGTCGTAGATCTTTTGATCATCTTTCATTTTCTTTCTATTAGACAATGTATCAGACATTATGAGACAACCTTCTATTTTCTTGAGACAGATGTATTTTCTCTTCAGTACTGTATTTAGATGCTCTTATACTCTTGACTCCAGGTTTTGAGGATATTTGATGTTATGTTGTATTGACTTCCGCTTTATTTCATTTTTTCTTTAGTTGTGACCCATTTTGGGTTGTGACACTAAATAACTCTATCTCCGAGGGCCATCAATGACTCATCCTTGAATTGCCTGGCACAAATTAGAATTTTCACCAAGTGTAACTACCATCCACGAGAGTCAATGTATGAACTATAAATAGAACCATATGCAGTAGATGGTGCTCATACATGCAGACCTAGTTCAAATTTTTTTATAGTCCTTTTTTGTAATTTAATTTTCTAACTTATGGGGTATTATAGATTTACTTTTAATTTTGTAATATTGATGATTTATGAGAAATTTCTCTACATGATTTTCTAGGATTCATGATGATCAAAGTGAGTTCCTTTAATTATGATTTCAAATTATGATCCTTCCTAATTAACTATGAATTTATTAAAATTTTATTATTATGCATGTATTTCATCCAATTTCATGATTTTAAGTGAATTCCATGTGAACCAATGAATTTTTAAATTTCAAGTATGAATTTATGAATCACCTAAAGGGTCCATTCAAGGATAATTCCATTGATATGCTTTCACATGATTATGCATGACTTCAATTCAATTACATGATTTTATGATGATTTCCTATAGATTCATGCATTAGACTATATTTTCCAAGGATAGGCTTTATGTTATGATCATATATTTGTAAGTCTTTCAAGCAAGTTAGATGAAAAGTATGGACTAGATTTTGTGATGAAATTCAAGCTAAGTATGAATGATGGTAGGTTCTTCTCACCTAAGTATGTGTAATGATGAAAGACCTATACTCACATTACATTAGTTCAAGGAGCTATTCTATAACTATGCTTTATGAGTAGTGGACGAGTAGTATTTATAGCCCCTCCAACATGATGTTGACGTTATGACTTATGATTGTGACTATTTAGTTGAGAGTTTACTTAGGACCGAATGGATCTTGGGATATAGGTGATCTACCATAATAGAGTCAAGAGAACGGTAGTAAGATTCATTGTCCCATTACCATATGCCACCATAGGATAAAGGATCAACTGAAGTAGAGGCTCAATTCCTTTAAGGGATACCCGTATTAGAAGCTCGATCTTTTATGTAGCTTAGTGGATCCATATAGACATTAAGGAGTCTACCTTGGCAAGTAGTCTCCCTATTTTATCTGGTGTATGGGTAAACATCAGAATTCTATGTTATAGCTTACATAATTTATGTCGGTTAATGGTATCGCTCACACATGTCTATGGTTTCTTAAGAGGTTAAAGGTATATTTTATAAATATTTGTGGTTCTCATTATGACTTTCAAATTTCTCAAAGGTTTATGGTATACTTTGCCATGAATTTATGGCTTTTATTATGATTATGATTTTTGCTAAGACTCATGGTATTTTTATAAAATATGTGTTTCCTTACAATGACTCATGATTATGACTATAGTATTTACGATTTCTCATGAGTAGATTATGATTCCTAAATTGCTTGACCATGTTCATGAATTACTAGCATACTTTAAAGATTTACTTAGCATGTTCTTAACTTGGTAAATTGCATATTATAATATCATCCATTGTATTTTCTACGTACTTAGAGGTTGTTGGCAGAGTGTATTAGTAAAAATAATGCATACATTAACTTGGTGTATTAGTAGTACCTTGTTTGACAGATTTTTTCATGCTTTGTATAACTAATGCTTGCATTAGTTATACATTCTATTGTGTATTAAGGTGTATATTACTAATACCATGGATTTCTAGGTATTAGTAATGCAATTTTTTTAAAACATGCATTAGCATGATTAAAGATCCAATTTCCCCTCAAATATTTTTATATCTTTTCCATCATAATTATGGAGGGTATATCTGTAAATAATTTTTTTAATGCAATACACGCTATTTTTAATGTATCAAACTAAACAATGCATAAAAATATTTTATGTATAATCAATTCAAGCATAACTAATGCAAGCATTATTAATATACACTATTTGGCATTATTTTATACACTCTACCAAACGACCCCTTAGCACATTCAAATGTACTAACGCATAATTTTGCCTATATTATTTTATAATGTAGGGCTTGGCAACCACCCTACATCTCACTCGTGTGGCTAGATAGAAGGCTTGTTCACTTGATTAGTGAGTCCTCATACTTCTGGGGATATGTATCGAGCTTATATTTTCTTGTTATCTCTAGACTATGTTATTATTTTGAAACCATTTCTTTTATTTTGCTTGGGTGAGCTATTGGCTTGTTTAATGCTCCACCTATATTAGTACAATAGAGGCATGTCTAGACAAAGAAATGTGTTAGTCCGTTAATTGGGCCTAACCTTTACCTTTATTCTTAGACCTTATTTTGAGACTTACCAATCACTTTTCTTCCTATCATTGTTTTACTTACCTTATGTATACTTGATATGCTAAGATGGCTTGGTTATATTTTTCTCAAGAATCCTAATCGTCGTGTTATACTTAGTTCCTAGTTTGGATCGTGACATAGCATAAATAATTATAGGGTGTATGTATCCCATAGCTCCCTTACAAACATAGGAGGAACTAACAAAATGTGTGGCCCATAAAAAACGTAGGTCTTCATGCCTTCTTTTGCTGGTGCATGCACTACTCAATTTTGTTCTCTAAACACATACACCAACCTGTTTATCTCCAACTTCTCCATTAAGTACTTGTGTGTTATGAGAATATTGTCATAGATTAAGTTATTAAAGTTAGGCATTCAAATGACATCTTATGAGTCAATATTGATCTCAAGAGAGATGAGGTTGTGGTCTATCGGTAGCAGCAACCCCTTTCAAGAGCATGAAGTTCAGCAGCCTACAGGGTCTATGTGAGGGATGGGTTCTCTAAGTCTAAGAATCTATTATCCCATATGGTTTTTAAAGACACCTCCTAATTCCTCGGTCTGGGGTTACTAGATATAGAGTTATCTATATTAAGTTTGAAGGTGCCTTCCTTTATGAAGTTCTATTTTACAAGTAGAGAAGGTGTGGAGTCTTGCTCACCTTGATCATGGAAATGATGTGGTGGTATTCAAAAAATAGATTGAGGATATGATCAACACTTATAGCCTCCTTCATGGTATAGATCCAGTTATCCTTGCTAAAGGTGTTGGGTTTGAAATTATATGGATCAGTGTCTTCATTGTGGAATTCCCAAGAATGACATTTTGGATTGATGTTTAGAATGACATTTTGGATTGATGTTTAGACCCTTGGAATGGAGGCTATAGTTGTAAAGGGTTTTGATATGATAAAGGATCCAGAGGAAGGTTTTAACTTTAGTGTCAACATCTTTTCTTTCATCCTCCAGGCTACACTCTCTAATGTGGTGGTAAGCTAAACTAGTGGAGAACAAGCGATTTCTTATTAAACTCAGATCATCCTATCCTCTTTGTTTCTCTTCGTGGTGAAAAGATAGTTTTTATTATGTTTTGGAGGTCTTTTGGGGTGTGGAAGGACAACCTACCAAAGCCCCCTTGTCCATTGCAATAAATGTCACTCGCCTTATGATGTTCCTCTTCCTTTAGGATGGGCCTTGGATGTTGTTTCAGACCACATTGAAGTGGATAATCCATGTATCTCTAATCAAGTTCAATTTGTCTCCCCTGTGCACTACCCATCTTGTTACATTTGTTATATCTTTCCACTATTTTTGGATGTTCTTCCAAAATTTTGACACTACCCTTCTGGATAAGTTATTTTTAGCATTCCTCATATACTTGATAGTCAGTATTTTTCTCCAAAGGTTATTGGAGTTGTGAGATACTTTTCAAGAAAAATCTAACAGAATGGCTCTATTTCTACTTTTAATTTGATGAACTCCCAGCCTACCATGTTCCTTCCTACTAGTTAGATATCCCAGTTGAGTAGGTAGAGTTTTCTCTTCTCAGTTGTGGATCCCTAAGGGAATTTGAATTTTAATAATGATGTCAGTTATTTTTGTTGGGATATGGATGTACTACATTATAGAGGAAGGAAAGCTCATAATGTTCCAATTATCATATCTTTTGATTGCATGATCCATTCCCTCGTTGAATATTTGTTCCAAGTATGAAGAGTCTTAGATGACTAAATTCACAAGCCTTCCTTCCACATTCACTTGAAAGTTGAGTTATTTTCCCTGAAAAGCAAGCTCCACCCAAGAGGTTGGCATGTGCGACAAGGGGGTGATTTTGATGTGAGTGTTATTAGGGTAGGCGATGGCATGTTGGAGGAAAAATGGTTTGATGTCATGGTCGCTGGTGGATTGGTTTTGTAAGGTACCACATGAAGTTATTAAATGAGATTTTCCTTCTCCGTGAGAAGGTGGTATGTGATGGACAATTGATGCAATCCCAACAAACATTTCAATTGAGGTGGAGTGATAATTATTTTCTTTAGAGTAGCAAACATCTAAGGAGAAAAAATCGAGATTGAGGTATCTATGATAGAACTAGGAGAGGAGGATTGAGTTGTGGAATTTTGGAGCCTATTAGAATCTTTGGCATTAAAGTCAGATTATTTCTTTCGCCAAATCTTTTAAGGATCTTTTAATTTCTTCCAATTGCTTGGTCAGCAATGCAGTAATTAATGGGAGTTAATGCAGACAACACTAGGCATTGGTCCAAGAGTGAAAGAGTATTGGTCTCACTTGTGAAATTTATTTTTCATTTTTTATTATTTTTAAAATTTTATTCTTTTTGTCTTCTATCCCCATGGATTGGTTATAGGTGGGGGTATCCAAAAACTCACCTGACTGGGGATCATATGCCATTATCTGTGTGGAAGTTCGTCCTCGCTACTATTTGGTTACTTTTGACTTGGTGTTTTTGTTGGGGTTCTTGTGGAAGCTCACAATCTGCCAATTATCATATTTTTGTCCATTTTGGTTATGGTTGGAGTGTGGGGTGTCAGCGGTGTGGGTAGTATGAGTGCAGGTCCTTATTGTATAGCCTATGCTTCCACACCTAGTACACATAATTCCTTCTCATTCATAGATCACCTTTTACATATAGTATTCAATAATTACTTTATTTTTTCACTATAACCTCATGGGATACTTGAATTCAAATTCGTGCATAACACACTCTTAACATCGTTGAGGTGCAAGCATCAATTTTAAGCAAGGCTCCAAGTTTTTGGCCAACTCTTTGAGAATTCGTTAGTCCAAGATTTTGTAGGGAGTTGTGGAAGTCTCGCCCAAATTGCAGTATGTGTAAGCATTGAAATTTGAAAGAAGAAATTTGGTTCTCATCTTTTGACTGAGACGAAGTTTTCTGCTAGGAGCCTTGGGCCTTCATGTAATACTTTATTTATATTGGTTATTAAACTGAATTTTGCTATGTGGTAGTCGTTCCCCAGGTCAATCAATATTAGGATCGTTGTTGGCTTTCATAAGTCGGTTAATTTGTTTTTCAAGTAAGGGTATGTCAACCTTTTTTCCAAAAGCTTTGATATTATTGATGAGCACCATGGTTGGCATAGTCTTTGTCCTTCTTTCTATATAGCTGGATGATATCTGATTAGTTGTGGAAGGGCATATGGTGGGTTGGGTAGCTTATATTTGAGTCATATATATCTGACTGAGGTTGTTGTGTTTGTCCAAGAGTACTTCTTTGAAAGATTGTACCCCTTGAGTTTCTTTGTTCGTGGAACTTAGAATATCCGGTGGATCTGGTGGTCTCAAGGTCGGGAGTCTTGCGGGTTGGTGTGGTGGCATGACCAATCTCTAGTAGGGGGTCTTTTTGCTAGAAGAAACTTCAATTGATACATTTTTCAATAGTAAATAGTGTTGTCATTCACTTCGCTTTCTTTCATTCATCTTTTATATTGTTCTACTAATATAATATTTTGATTTTTAAAAATTGATAGTCATATCTCAACAGTCTGAAAGGTTGGTATATTCGATCAAATGAATCAGATGTATGTAAGTAAGAAGAATATTGTAAAATAAATATAACGAAGACCGCAAAAATTTTGATAATAAGTTTTTGAGTTGTGTGCGCTCAAAAAAAATATGTATTATTGGAAAACAAGGAACTTGTGGGAATATCTTTACTGGCGAACCTTATTAAGCTATTTTTTTATTTTTAAAAAATGGTGAATGAGATTATTTTTGATAGGTAGAAAACATACTCATGCATGAAAATAACACTATTCTTTCACAGGTGAAAAGACACGCTTTCATGGTGACATAATGACTTCACTCATCATTATGAAATTTGACACACTATTTTACCTCAAGAAACTTGTAAGAAATTTTTTGAGATACCAGCAAAAATTCACGTGAACATATAAAAAGTAAACCAATATTAACAAAATAATCAACCAAAAGCTAACCATAGGATTTCACGTAAATGTAAGAAAAGCTAACCAAAAAGAAATTTAAAAAATAGGCCAAAATGCAAAAATACTCTCCCTTCCCCTAAACTTGCGACTTTTTATTTAGTGAACACCTAAACTATTACCTGTTTTAAATAACCCCGTCCCCAAACTCGTTTATTCCTCCATTCGTGTACCCCTATAAAGTCCACCTTGCATAAAAACTGAGTACAAACTTAAAAAAGCAGACGAGGGAGTAAAATTATGTCCACATCACATTGCTCCAATAATAAAAAAAAGCTCAAAATTCCCATTTTTGTTTGCTTTTTCTCTCTTTACAAGACACTTTCCCTCTCTTCTCCATTATATCTATTTATTCACCAATTTTTCTTTGATTTTCTCTCCCTTTTTAAATTCTTATTTTCAAATTTCAGAAATTTCTTTCCATCTTTCTATAGTTGCAATTCATAAATTCATGAATTACAATAAGAGACTTGTTTGTTTATGTGGGAGTCCTCAAATCGTAAGAATATCATCGACAAATGATAATTCCAAACGTAGATTTCTCTGTTGTAGACACTATTATGTAATTTTTTTTATCTTTTATTTTACGAAATACAGTCCTTACTTCGAACTTCTTGTATATTTTTTTATTAGCATGATCTAGAATTTCCTAGCCAAGCAAATTTTGTGATTTTAGATCTGTTGAACAAGACCTACAATCAAAAAAAGCAGTTGAAGTGTAGAAGGATGTTAAAATTGATTTTGTGCATTAGTTTGATTTGTAATATAATAATGGTCTTTCATATAGTTTGTCTTTGAATAGAAACATAAAAACTTGAGGTAATTATCTGTGTTGGTGTATGTTTCTTTTGATTAAGGCTATATATGGGTGTATGTTAGTATGTACTCGAGTTCTGTCTTGATGTAGTCACAACTCACATAATCTCTCTTTAAATTCAATATAAGATAATAGGCAGAAAGCCTCACAAAACATGCATTTCCAAAAAACCTAAAAAAACATCCACAGTTTCATCCCTAACCCAATCAAGGTCCTTACCAAAAGGGCTCACATTATCAAATCAGGCATTCAAATAATTCAACTTATTTAAAACCACTTAATCAACTTATACTCAAAGCTCCAACGCCCAATTAGTTTCACACTAATACACATAACAAAACACAAATAGGTATTGATAACACAGAATAATAACATAAATAGAGTATTTTCTACGTCTTTTTTCATCATGAAACACAATAACATCGTAGTGCTTCATTTTTTCAACTAACTATCACAATACTTAAAACTTCAACCACCAAAACACAAAAACAATCACTAAGTTTTGTTGAGCAACCATAAATACAAAAATACACCAAAAGAAGTACATTAAAAACCATCAACTAAGAAATTTTCTTTGAGGGAGATTTTTTTCTTGGCTTGTGCCCTTGTTTGAATTTCAACAACTCTTGATCTGGTTTGAATATTATGCATCACACTTTAGACTTGAAGTTCTTTTTGAGTAATAGCATGTTTACCTTTCCACTTCAATCCCTTAGTAGGTTGATAACCAATATCACTTGTCACATGTGTAGAACTCTGCATAGCACTATTAACCCTCCTACTATAAACCAATCCTTGTTGGAATACTAACAACTTGATTATTTTTTAATTCACATTTGAAAATACAACATTAATAATTTTATAAGACGCTTACAATAATAGAAGCATATACAGTTTCAGAAACAAATACACCTTGTCCCACTACTCTTGGCCTCTTGTAACCACTTTCTGTACCTCTTCTTTTACAAGTGTTGTTGTTGCTTACTCTTTCATATTGACCTCTACCCCTCGTGTTTTCAGTGGAGGACTGTTGTGAGCAGACACACAATAAAACAAGAGACTAAGTTAATAAACAATCTAATTTAACTTGTAAAAATTTAAGTTAATGTGATTATACCTCTTGTGTAGGTGTTGGTGTCGATTTGAGTTTAGGATTTTCAGACAACTTCTCTTTTCATGATTTTTTCCTTTGCAGATTGAACATGTCATTGTTATTCCTAATTTTGGCAACTTTTCAGCTTTTCTCACTTAATCAATTTCTTTTCTTCTATTCTTTGGTGGTCTAGCAAGTATTTTTCTTACCTCAGGTAGTTCAACTATTGGATTTGTACTTTCTGGCCATATTTTCATACTTGGAGCTGGTTGAATAAAAGGAAAATAAGCCTTCAGATATGCCTCATTTCTGTACCAGCTTGAAATTTTTTGTGATGCATCCATGTTCAAGTGATTCATTGCTATTATACCATGTGCACATGGAATGCCTTTTAATTCCCAAGATCTACAACTGCATTTTTGTTTACCCAAGTTCCCAGTATGCTTGTATTTCCCTTCTAACACTTCAAATCTTTCATCATTATTCCATTTAATGTCGTATTATATTGATCTTGTTACATTGGCATTGAATATCATTGTCATTGGAGATATATTATCTGTCTAAGAATCAACAAATGCTCTTGACTTGCCCACCCTACTCATCACCATAATTCTGATTTTTTCCAACATAGAAACAATAGTCTTGTTCCTAGGTCCCAAGATCCAAGCATTGAAACTTTCTACCATGTTATTACCTACACTATCACATTTAGAAAAAGTCTTGAAATAATCTTTGCACCATTTCTTCTTGTTGTATTTGATAAGGTCTTCAACAATACCTCTTCCAAACTTGGCTAAACCATCTAGATTGTGCTTTAATTATGCTTCAAAAGTGGCTCTAGCACAACTCTAAAATATCTTCCTTCTCTCTAATTTTGTGACCAATTAGTTAATATGTGCATAGCACACATTCTGCGCTCACATTCTGAAAATATTTCATCTGCATTAGCTACTAGTCCCTGTAGTTTCAAACCAAGATAATAAAGTTAGTTAAGTTTGGTTCAAATTAAATTAAAGACAAAAATAAAGAATTGAGTTACTTTTTACATATTACTAATGATAGTAATCTGAGAACCATCTCCCAGATTAAGATCATCTTGCAAAATGGTCATGAATCATCTCCATGTATCCTTGCTTTCAGTATCAACTACTTCCCATGCTATTGGAAACATATAATTATTTCTATCCTTAGCAACATTTACCAAGAGTTGACCTTTACAAATTCCTTTTAAAAAACACTCATCCATCCGTATACATCTTTTGCATCCCTATTGGAAATCCTTTTTCATAGCATCAAAACATATATAGAAAAAGTGAAACAGTTTCATCCCCTTATCTATATCTGTAAGCTTCACAATACAAGTACTCCTAGAATTTGTTTAGAGTGACACATCCTTGTAGTCTAGAATTTTATTAAATTTTGCCACATGGTCCCCTGTAACGTCCTATGAAACTAACTTCCTTGTCTTTAAACGCATTGCCTTGCCTACATAAATCTTTAACTCTCTTCTCACCCAATCTTAAATTTTTCACCTTATAATTCTAGATTGACAGATAATTCTATCTTTCATATACATTGCTAAAATCATTGAATAATATAAGAAATTATCCTTGGTTCTGATATATTTGTGTCTTGGGTTATAGGTCTTGATAATGTTCTCACTCCTTCCTTCCTTCCTTGTTAGCATACAACAACCATGGACAATCATTTTTACACTTCACTCTTACTCTGGTATATTCATTCACATACTTGTCTAACATTTCCATATTGAAACATCACAAGCAGAATCATTTATCACTTTATTACTCTTTCTCTTCCCATTAAACACCCTCCTTCAAGTTCATTATTAGATACAAGCACTAACTCATCATCACTTAAAAAACTATCACAATCAGAACTCTTATAGTATGACTCATCCTCTGTTAGCTTACCCTTGAAATTTTTCTTTCCTTTTTTAATATCCTCATACCCTTCATCTAGTCCAACTTCATCTAAAAAATGTGTTCCTCCTATTTTGTCTATTAAATTTTCTCACATCCTCCTTCACAATCCTCAACTCCTCATGTACATCACTTCTGTAGTCAATAAACTGCTCAGAATCTTCATCATCATTGTCTATATCATGTTTTGCATTTTCAGGGAAAGTTGATTCAATTTCTTCTAGAATATAAGGTTCAGTTTCTTTTGAGACAGAAGGTTCAACTTCTTCTTAAACAGACAGTTCATTTTTTTGTGGGATAAAACGGTCGATTTCTTCTTCAGAATTAGTTCAATCTATTAAAGAATAATAATCATCAACCCCTTCATTCTCAACTCTTTGACTAAATAGAATGGTAGAAGAAGAATCTAATCCTAGATCTAATTTTTTGCTTGAAAAATTAAAGAGCCACCAGATTCTCTAGCACCATCTCCAAGTGCATTAAAAGACTCACCAACTTGATTTAAAGATTAACTAATTTGGCCTTCGGAGGGATCTACATCCTCCAGAATTGATTCATCACATACATAGATATCTATGCTGTCCCCACCATGCAAAAATAATGCAATGTCATAAATGTCCCTGTGTTTTTTCAATTCAACCATATCACCCCTAGAGATGGAACTACATAAGTCCTCCTAAATTATTAATTTCAAAAGGCTTTAGCATAATCTGCAAGTTCAGAAATTGACAAATGATCTTCATCCACATTGAACACATGTTCAGTCCTACCCCAACATATGTTGGACTTACCTAACTCACCAACATACCACCAAATTTGAACCTTAAATTTAAGGTACTTAAAAGCCATGTGTCAACCTATAATCATTTAACAAATATTGATTTGACTCACAAATATACAATTATAATAGTCACGAGAATTTAATAATAGAGACAGAATTACTGGGTTAGAACCCTAAAATATTGATTTGACTCACAAATATACAATTACAAGTAAGAAAATTTACACAAAATTCTAATATTTAATAGTACCAAAACAGAATATATGAATTAGACCACTAAAAATGATTTTACTCACAACCATTCAATTATACATAAGGAATTTTCAAAAAATTCCAACATTTAACAATACCAAAGAAGAATATTGAAATCAGAACCCCAAAATCTTAATTTTACTAAAACACCCTAATTTTTTGAACTAATTACCAGAAATCCTAGTACTCATGTATGCATAAACTGAACAAGTTAACAATAATACATTCAGTAAGTAATAATCCTAGTTGAAAACTATGATGAAATCAAATCCCTAATCGAAAGTTCAGTCAGAAACTATGGAAAAATCCTAGTCGAAAATATGATGAAACCATAGTCGAAAAATAAAAAATAAAAAAAACAATAACACATTATAAGAGTGGATAATCACTTACTTGGTAAGAATTTCAGTTAAGATCGAAAATAATCGAGCAAAAGGTTCACAAAATCGAGCAAAAGCTTCAAGTTTAAGAACTGTAACTGACCCAAATCGAGCAAAAGCTTCACCAAAGGCTTCAATATTTCGATTAAACTACTTAGTGATTAGTCAAAAGCCTTCAAAATCTACCATTTACTCTAGCGATTACACTTCTTAGTGAGCCCCAAAACATTCAACCTTCTTGTGAGAATTTTAAAAGAGGGTAAATATTGAAAGACAATTGCTGAGTTGTAGGGATAAATATTATTTATCCATCTGGACATTATTCGTGGGGTCCACATAAGCTATTCTTTCACCACGTCATACGTGTGTATACATGATAGACAGATGTGGACATTGCAGGGGTAGGTGATGGAGGAATAAACAAGTTGGGGGGGGGGGGTAGGGGGGAGTAGTTAAAACGGGTAATAGTTTAGGTGTTCACTAAATAAAATATCTCAAGTTCGGGAGGGAGGAGGTATTAAAGCATTCTGCTTAAAAAAAAATGTAGTTCGTCCATTTTTGGGTGAACCCTAAAATTATTTATTATTTATTTTACATTTGGAAAAAAAAAATGTTAATAATATAAGTTACAATTCATATATTTTTTTTTAGAGAAGTATCTCTTTTGATGCATATTTTAGACGGAGTCTATTTGGGTATACTGTGTTTGAAATTCTCCATTTTTGTGTCGGCCGGCCTCCCCTTTCTTATTCTTGCTTCCTTTTGATTTGCTCTTGAGTACTTTGCATTTTAATTTATTTGTCTAATTTTTTTAATTTAGTATATTTAAGTTTCTTTTTTTTTTTATTATAGATTTTTTTAATTCTAATATTTCACGTGACATATTTATTATTTTAAAATTAAAAAATATATTTAATATATTTTAGAATTAAAGTATCAAATTCTTTATTTACTTTTTAAAATTTTATGTCAAAGCTAAAGTCCGACAAATGATTTGACATGGAGGGAATACCAATTATCAAGTCTCATTCCTTTCACTTTTTCTATTTAGGTTCTAGATGTATGCCTGATAAATTATTTCATTCTAAGTAAAGGTCAAATGAAAGAAAAGAAATTCAAAGGTATATAAGTGATTGTCATAGCTTGAGTAGATGACACGAAAGATTTAAATTTTAAATTGATAGATAGATTTGCATTTAAAATTATGAAAGTTGCATAGACTAATATTTGGAGAGGAGTGGTACACATGCATATATATTTTAGGACCTCTCAAATGAGAGAGAGAGAGAGAGATTAGAATAGATGGATTAATTATAGTAATAAATTACACTTAATTAATTAGATAGTAATAAATTACCCTTTCTATTTCATGTTAATTAATTTAATTTGTGAGACATCCATATATATTACAAAAATATGTAAGGACATGATTTGAACCATAATTTTCACTGTCGTTTTTTATGAAATCATAAATATAACCTTGAAAGTAGTATAATTTATCTCCTAAAAATATAAAACTTTAATAAATTAATTGTAAATATGAAAAAAAATTCAAACATCCATTTTCAACTTTAAATAATTTAATTATTTTAAATAATAAAAAAACAAAAATATAAAAAAGTACATCATCAAGTTATTATTAAGGATTAATTGTTTAACCTTCTTTATTAAATTGCACACAGTGAACAACAATAACTTTCTTTTTACTCTCTCCATCCAATTTATACTCCCTTTATTTCATAGGTCAATTTTGAAACAACACACATCTATTAAAAAAATATTCAGAGATATAATTTAAATCGTATTTTATTATTACACAAGGAGTATTAAATTTTTATTTTTTCAAACTTTAAATTATATAAAACTTTAATTAAATATTTAAAGATATAAATTTTCTTAAAATCACATTGACATATAGTACATTTTATATAATTTTTAAATATTTTAATTTTAATTTATTAAATTGATCCAATTTAATATGACCTCAAAGACTAGTCCAACTCTTGATAATAAAAAATGCCACAGGAATAAAATAAGTATAAGCTAACTTGTAAGAATTGGTCTTGCATATCTTTCTTGACTAGCAACCTTCTATTAGGATGTGCATAGAGGGGATGGGTGTTCTTGTCCAAAGTATTTCCAATGGAATTTACCAGAATATTAAGCACAATATCTTTAAGAAAGTTGACATTGAACAACAATAATTAGAAAATTGCTAAAAAGAAAAGCTTTTACTGCGCTTATTATAATTTTTAATTTTTAATCCTGACAATTTAATTGCTGAATTATCCTAAAACGTTTTCTATGTCATAATTTCCCAACCAGCACGAGTGAAGAATAAACTAATGTTTGACCTAACATTTTAAACAAGATTTTGAAAAGTTGTCTTTAAATATTTTGTCCACTTTTATTTATTCATTACTTTTTAAAAAATATATATATATTTTAATTTTACTTCTAACTTTTAATAAATATATATATATATCACCTATAACATTAATTATTTATTCTCCAAATCATTTTTTTTCCAAAATCTAACACTCACTTTGTTCCATTTTAGTTGTTAGGTATACTAAAAATAGTTGTCCTAAAATAATTGTTAATTTAGATAATCAAGAGAGAATTAATTATATTTTTTCAATTTCATCGTTGGGCATTAATTATTTTAGAATAAAAGGGTATATATAGATAAACGTTTAATTATTTATATGAGATATATTAGTCAAACAACACTTCCAATTAATTTTTTCTTTAAAGATTGACCACACCCTTATCATAACAACTAAATTAGAATGAAAAAAGTATTAAACATCAATTAATAGAGATAGTGTGGTAAAATAACAAAGTCACTCATTGTTTTTTTAATAGTTATGTACTTATGTCTAATTGAAATGCAGCAAGTAAAAGTGATAGGAATCATAAACTTTAAAATTTGTCTTAAAAAAAATTTCAAGTCCCAAAAACTAAAATGCATTCACTTTCACTCATAAACATTTAAATTCTTAAATCCTTAAATAAAATATATGTCAAAACATAATTTAAAATTATAATGATACAACCTTAAAAATTTCAACTCTGACAGAAAAGGAGGTTGGTTTCCAAATATGCTCGAAATGGATACCAAAAATATGTGTCAAAAACCAATGAAAAGGTCAAAAGTCTCTTGCCCTCGAATGGTTGGGCCTAAATAGACTCAATTTCTCAGCTCTAACGCGCTAACATTATTTTCCATTTTCTCTTTTTGTCTCTACTCTGTAGTGCTAGCTCAAAAGTTTTTTCCTTTCTCCAAATATTCATTTCCTCTCACTTTCTTTCCTCTTTCCTTTCTTTACTTCCTCCCCAAACATGATTACTTTTCTCTCTTTTTAAATGGTATGAATATGATTTTCTCTCTCACCAACTGCACAATATATACCCCTCATTTAATTCAACATTTTCCATAAAGCTAAAACGTCAATCCACGATTCTGCTAGCATTTACCTTGGATCTCTGAAAATGCATTCCGACATAACCGAAGAGTTCGAGGCAAAGCTGAAAGTAAAAGAAGATGAACCAAAAATTGATGATGATGATCAGGAAGATGAAGAAATTGACTTAGAAGAAGAGGAAGGTGATGATAGTCATGAGGTTGAACTTGTTGATGCTACTGATGAAAAATTTTCTTTTGTATGTGGAGTACTTACATCACCAATAGCAGCAGAAGAAGCATTTGATGACGGTCAAATCAGACCATTCTTTCCCCTGTTCAATCAAGATCTTCTCTTGTCTGATATTGATTTCGAGCACTTGAAAAGTCGCGCAAATGTCGACAAGGTTTTGGTCCAAACAAATGATAATAATCCTTCAACAACTTCGAATGAAGAAATCTCGGGACCCTATTGCGAATGGTCAAAAAATGCAACAAATCTAAAACAAGCTGATCGGGGCACTTGCAAGAAGAGTAATTCAACTGGATTTTCAAAGCTCTGGATATTCCGAGATTTCATTAATCGGAGTCACAGTGACGGAAGGGACGCATTCGTATTCTTGAACAACAATACTACTACAACGTCGTCATCTTTGTCAAACGTTGTCAAGAAAAAAAGTAAGGTTATTTTGGAGAAAAAAGAGAAAATTAATGGAGACGGAGTTGTGAAATTAGAAACCCAAAACAAGAAGAAAATTAAGAAGAGTGAAGCTGTATTAGCACATGAAGTTTATATGAAGAGTAAAGCAAAACATGAACAACGCCGGCGATCCTATCTTCCTTATCGGCCGGACCTTGTTGGTATCTTCACTAATGTGAATGGTGGATTAACAAGAAATGTACACCCATTTTAACTAAGTCAAAATTAGATTTTTTCTTTTCATATCAAGATCTTTGACTTGATTATATCATGATGCAGAGCTTGTGGCTCACAATGACTACGACATGAAGATTTTTTTTTTTGGGTAAATACTCATTCACATCTAGCTTTTAATTTTGTGACCATTGATCAGGATGTAAATATAGCTCTCAGGTTATTTCAAGTTTTTGTGATTTATCAAATCAAAATTACTTGTGCTAGATGTTAGCATTTATAAAACATATTAATAAAATTGTGTGTTTTCAATTTCGAGTATTTGTGCTTTTTAGTTTTTCTCGATTTTGAATTTCTTTTTTTGTTTAATATGAAGCATCTGAATTAACAGAAAAATTTGTTTGAATTTTGTGAAATATGACTTTGCATACATGTGAATACTTATGGAATTAAATACATATTAAATTTGAATAAGTTTCTTAAGTCCTAGAAGTATTAAATCCAAATTAAGATTAAATTATTTAAGTCTTTAAGATAAAATTTAAAATAAAGTTCAATTTTATTGGACTAGTTTTTTGAGTTGATCTTCAAATAATAAGCCTGCTCCTTGAGGTTTTGAGGTTTATGTCACGTGTCAAATGACATGATATACCAAATCAAATCAAGGACAAAATATAAGATGATGCCACATGTCCAAACGATGTGCCACTCTTATTCAAAATAAACACCAATCTAAGGCCATTAAATCTACGAAATGACATGCTTTGGCCTATTAATTATGACCTTATTACATAAAGTTTGTAATAAACTTGATTACTCACATGAGCCAGTCAAATTCAAGCAAGAGACTGCATTTAAGCTTGAACTGGCTACACCCTACTACTATAACTAAGGATGTTACATAACTCCCTCGAGGGACATTTAGAGAAATGGACAGAAGGTATCCACAATTAGGAGAACGTCTGAGGAAAGGGATGAAATACATATATTTCTCCAATGGCGATTCGCAAGTAGTTTGCATGTCAAAAGGTCTTCTTCTCTAGTAGTAATCCAAAGTCTGCTGAGCATCAGAGACCAACAAGACCCTTACAACTTGTTTAACACCACAATAGAAGTTGGAGAAGATAGCCATGTATATTGTATGTGGATTGCTCAAGGCTGGTCTTTATCTTTGATAGTGATCCACAATTTTTCATACTTTCATGTTTGTTATCGAATCTTGGCTCCACATTCTAAGTGACATTCCAACAACAATAATTTTACGACCAAAGCCTAAGGTATAGGTGTGACATGGCGAATGAGGAACCCAAAGGTACCCCACACAAGCCTCATAACATACTTCAACACATCTTTGGTTAGGAAGCATGGATTAATCATCAACAAATAGTACTAAGGGGATTAGAGGCTTAGGATGCACTCTATAGGAGAAGGGATAAGGAATTTTCATCATTCAAACACAACAAAAAATTATAAGGGAAGGGAACAAGGGACACATTCTATGAGAAGTAGGGACTTAGGACATTATCCAACAATACCTCTAGTCATGAATGGAACGAGTGCCAAGACAAGTCCCAGGCTCACCCTCAAAAGTAAATAACAAAGTAGCAATTTCTTAACATAGGTAGATAAAAAATGAATGTTTCCCTCGAAATGGAGGACTCACCACAAGCAAAGTCTTCAAGAATCATACTAACCATGAAAAGGTGGATGGATGGGAGGTCCGATCTCTACATGATTATATCATATAGGAAAAACGTATGTGGTAGTTCTTTGAATGTACTAAATATGCGAGGTGCAATGCAACAAGGAATTATAAGCCATATTAGACAAGATGCATAATCATAGTAAAGGCAATAATCTGAATATGACATGTGTGATAAATGCCTTAATTAAAACATGCATAGGAGGTAAAACCATAAGTTTATAATATATAGCATATACATATGTGAGAAGAGACCGTAATCGACATTAACGTCATGCGAGCTACTACATAAAAATTCGATGTTTCCTCCACACCAAAAAATGAGTGATTTACTTGTCAAGGTAAACCATACCCTCACCTTACGGCGTTGCCTTTTCAGCGGGTATTACATGATATCCTTTCCTTACGGCATATCCTTTTCGGTAGGTATTCATGGTATCCTTACCTTACGACATTGCCTTTTCGGTAGGTGTTATATATGATATCCTTACGTTACGATATTGCCTTTTCAGTAGGTGTTATATGATATTCTTACCTTATGTTATTGCCTTCTCGATAAGTATTATATGATATCCTATGATGGCACATAGTTAAGGGACAATGGAAATCTACCAAGGTCCTAAGTCAATAGCCCACAAAATACATAAATCATAACCATATTCATAAAGTGCATAGACTCATAAATCATAATATCATAATAGGAGTAGCTCATTAAAACATAACATCTTAGCATCATAAAAGCGCTCCATAATCTTTTATAATTTTCATGGAATCATAACATACTTGATAGACCTTAATCATTCATAACATTCATGACTTGCATATTTTGCAATAAAACCTTTCATCAACATAAGATGCTTCATCATATAATCTTAGTCAAAACATGGTGGGTTCATGAATAAGGTCTTAAAATAATAAGATTCAAGAGTAATATGCACGAAAAAGGTAAAACATGTTCAATTGAAACCACTCAAAACAACCCACCAATATCACAGTAAAATCCATAGTTAGGGCATTATGAAAATTATCTCAAAATCCATAAATCTTCATAGCATTTCATAGTGTCAAAAGGTGCATAGCTTAAATATCATAAAAAAAAATCATAGTATAAACCCTCAATAGGTGTTCATGCAATTCAAAGAAAATGTTGATAATTTTCAACTCAAATTATCCAAATAAGAAGTAATAAGAAGTACCCATAAAGAAATAAGTCTTGAAATCAAAGGGTTAAGTTGAAACAAGTTTTGGACTCCATGAGTGGAAGGAATCATGGATGAAGAAACCTACATACCTTAAGGTCTTGAAGAAGACAAAAGGAGCTTGGATGAATCTTGAAGCTTGGTCCTTAATGCAAGAGCCTTGGAACCCTAGAAATTTAGGAGGATTTTAGGGGTTTAGAGAGTGATTTTACGTAAAAAAAATGGTAGAATTTTTAATTATTCCCGTATATAAGGGTTTAGGGATATGTCCCAATTGCGCTTACTAAAATTTGGAAATTCTTGAAAAAATTTATATTGTGGTAAAACAGGACCGTGACGTGAATTTGTTCTGTCATAGTTCATTTTTGCATGAAGTTTAATTTTTTCCTATTTATACCTTGGGATGAGTTTAGATCACTTTTATACTACTATGGAACCTCTTCGCGATACGGAGAGGTCGCGTACCCTCCTGGAAAGTGCAAAAATTTGCGATTTATTTTTATATGGTTGACTTAAAAATCAAAGGAGACCATTTTTTCACATAATGTTACCTCCTGAACAAGAATATGACTTTAGATTTGCAAAAAAACAAATGTATGACACATTATGCAAGGCATATATTATAAAATTATTTTGAACCACTTTGAAAGGTGTTACAATATCTCCCTCTTTGTAAGATTCGTCCTCAAATGTAATAGAGATACATTTGAGAGGGTAACAAAACAATTTTCAGCCCCAAGATAAATGCAGCAATGCAATTTAAACATCAATTTTCATGAAATTTCAAACTTATGCATCAAATATCATCAAAATATATCACCATGAGTATGTATGCATGCAAAATGACATAAGAGGCTAAAATACAAGATTTAATTTCTTAGACATGATTTACTTATTACCTTAGGCTTGAGTAGAGGAGAAAAGCTAAGGATATTGTTTCTCCATGTCCGCTTCAGCTTCCCAAGTAGCACTTTCAACTTGTTGGTTCCTTCAAAGAAATTTAACGGACGCTACATCTTTGTTCCTCATCTCTTCACTTGCCTATCCAATATCTCAACTGGGTCTTCTTCATATGTCAAGTTCCCTTTAACACCTACTACCTCCAAAGGTACAATGGAGCTTGGGTCACCTACACACGTCCTCAACATGGACACATAAAAGATGAGATGAACCATACTCATCACCATAGGCAACTCCAACTCATAAGCAACCTTACCAATCCATCTCAAGATTCTATAAGGCCCTACATACCTAAAGCTCAATTTTCTTATCACGATCCGAACCTAGAGCCTAGTTATGATACCATGAATGAGATACCCAAAGGCATCCCATCCAAACCTCGTGTTCATAGCATAAGCATTCATAAGGTAAAATAAGCATACATGAGAATAAACAAGCAGAAGTACATAAAGTGAGAATACCATAGTTCCCATGAGGGATCATACATCATTCCTTTATGCCCAAATCATGCCTCTACATCATAAATCTTGGTGGGGTCTAGAGCATAGCTCACCCTTAAGATATACATCAAAGAATAGAAAATGATAAAGTCTCAACATAACAGAAAGCATCATAAAGAGCTTGTTCCCGAAGCATGGGAACTCACCAACAAGTTTTCAAGCTTTAAATTCGAATCTAGCCACAGAGTGAAATAGTTGTCTTATCGTCCGTCCTTACATAGTTATATCATGTAGGCAAAGAATATGTGTTAGTACATAGAATGCACTAAGTATGTAATTATTCCATGAATCAAAGGACATCATCATAATATCAATATGCATAATCATAAGCAATAAGATAAAGAAACAATATATATGAGCAATGCAAGTTTTAAATCATAGGAAGAAGCATTATAAAATCCTTTCATAACCTTAACATACATATATGGAAATAAGATCATAACCAACATATAAGACCATGCTGACTATTACATGGAATTCTGATATTACCTCTACACTGAGTGAAAGAGTAGCCTACTTTGCCAGGATAGACTATACCTTACCTTACAAGACCCTTCCCATTTCAGCAAGTGCTTTAACATGAACCTTACGAGAACCTTCCCATTTCGGCATATGCTTTACTTATGTGGATCCACTAACATAATACCATATAGGCATATAATCATCATCCCTATGGTGGCACGTAGTTATGAGAGAGGTAGGATTTATATTAAGGACCCCTTAGGTCGAGTCCCTACCTCCAATATCATTCGGTACTAAGTCATATCCCACGAAATACATAAATCATGCATATACATAACATTCAACATAGTTCATACTTAATTAAAATCATTCTTTCATAATTCATAAATCATTATTATAGCTTTTATGAAACCATCATGTTCATAAAAATTGTACATCTACTTTGCTTTTCATCATAGCGTGTGTAGACATTCCAACCTTAACATCATCATGATAAATATTAGGATTTTCATCACCGTCTTTATCATAGTATCATCATATCTTTCAAAATATCATCATTGTCTTGAAACATACTTTTAGATACTTGAGATCAAAATCATTAAAATCCATATCTTTATCATAGGAACTAGGGCTAAGTGTGGGTCCATGAATATTTGAGTTAAAATCATGCAATTGATTAGGATTCATAGAGAAATTATGCAATTAAAAGCAATTTGGGTTATTAGTAAAGGAACCCACATCACGTCATTAAGCTCTAATCGTGCATACTTGAAATCACACACTTTTGCTTGAAAATCATATACATCATGCAATTCATCATAATTTATGCATAATTAGTCATAATCATCATATAGGGATCATAATCCATGCATTAGAAATCATGACTCAAAAGCCCATAAGAAATCATTATAAAACATTGATAAAAAGAGGGTTTTGGATTAAGCTTCATAGATAAAACTAATCCATGAATGAAGCCTTACATACCTCAAGTAGAATCCTTAGAATTGAAGAAGAAAATGTGAAAATCCTTATTCAAACCTTCAAGCTTTAGCTTCAATAGAATCCTTGACGTAGAGAGAGAAATAGTGAGAGCCCTTAAGAGAAATTTAAGAATTAAAAGCTTTGAATGAAATAGGAATACGACTTACAGGGATTAGGTTGATTAAGTCAGTTAGGGTATCCAAATATATGTAGTTTAGGGCTTAGAAAAATTGAAAATATCAAAAACACCCTTTATTGAAAACTATTAGAACCATCCATGAGACCCTTCCCACGGGTCGTGGATCAATATATGGTCCGTGACTTGGCTCGTTGAAGCATGTGCCACAAAAGTTTAGCTACTAGAATTATAGCTTCTAATCCACAAACATGCAACGTGACTCGTGAATCCATCTACGAGTTGTAACTCCTTCCGTAGATGTAGTTCCAAACTTAAAGAATTTAAGTTCCTCAGATCTTCTTCCTGCAAGACCTATTGATAGGTCATGGTTACTTATACAACCCATCTAGTAACACGTAAGTCAACTTCAAAAATCCTCTAATTTTTCATTTTCACTGGGCGCATTCCCCTAATCCACCTACGACCCATTGGTACTTCTATGGATTGTAGACTGACTCGTAGGATCAAACCATCAGAAAAATTCTTGCCTTTCGGTTTTTCAAGCCTAAAAATATAAGGAGTGTTAAAATATCTCCCCCTTGGGATCATTCATCTTCAAATGAGACAGAAATATGTCTGAAAAGAATAAGAACTACTGGACTCCGACGTTAATGCTCAACACACACCTCTACTTGGAGGTCGAAGCGGTCACAACAAGTATTTAACCTAACAAGGGTTAGGATCGTTCTCATGAGGAATATGGTAGACTCCGAATTAGCACACTTTATAAAGTGAATCAATATACCCTACTATCTCCCAGAAAATAGAAAAATAAATATAAAGAAGGGGGTTTTGTAAGTAAAAATAAATTCTAAACTAAAATTACACGTGTTTATAATAAAAAGAGAAATGAACTAGGGCTATGTGTTCCCCATGACTCCCTAACTAAATATTCTTAGATACTTGCGACTCTTTTCTGGTGTGTAGGTGCAGGACAGTAAGTTATGTTCTCCTAAACTTGTGATTAGGAATCTAGGTGAATTTAATCACATTACTTGATTGGTCTCTGTGATGTTGCTTTACTAACCCTTACTTTATCCCAGAATAACCTTACTACATCTAGTCAGATTGATTAGGTGAGAGAAATTGTTCAACTTCTGTTAATTAACTCTTTTCCTATCCGTGACCTCCTGGATCAGGCAAGTGATACTAGATGAGTTCTAACGTTGGCCATCCATTAAAAAAAAGTTAAAGTGAAGAGATTAATTAATGCATCCTAACACCATCCAAGAATTTGCAAGTTATCTAATTTTATCTTAGTTAGTTCGTCATGGTTCCCACAACCCTAGTTGTTGATTTAGCCACTCATGCTTGGTGTATGTTTAGAAATTATGCAAGAAACATACATAATTGAATTACTTACACACAAGAATAGATGAACACGAATCTAAATTCTCAATATAACTGCAAACTTAAATCAATAAAATAAAAACACAATGTTCACAAACTCTCTATGTCGATCTAGTACCCCAGATATCGTTTCTAATACTATATATCACTGCCCCTCTCATTTAAAAAATCTAAAAATCTATTTATAGTACTTAAAATACAAAGCTGAAACGAAATACGATAATTGTGTTGGTGTCAGTTACGGGAAGCTTGTACGGCTTGTGAGGTAGTTCACGACTCATGGATCGAGGTCTCATGGAATGTAGTTGCATCCTACTAGCACCTTTCACGAAACCAGTCGATGGGTCGTATAAGATTCCATGACCCATGAAGGGTTTCGTCTGAGCCACTTTCAACAACTCTTCAATTTTTGATCTTCGCTTCACGACCACACTTTATAACTTGTATCACGGGCTACGACTCGTGGTCCTTTCTCATAGAGTGTGACTCACTTTTCACCCCTTTACTGGAATATCAAATGAAACCTCTTATACGACTAGTGGAGTGACCCACAAACCGTAAAAGGTCTCGTAAACTGCAAAAAACTCTGAAATTTTGTATTTCAAGCCTAAAATTAAGCTAATACTGAAATCCTGTAAAATAAACATAAACAATCATCAAATCTACTAACATTGCTTTGAGAACGTACAAAATCACAAGTTTTAAACATTAAAAGTGCTGTGTTTTGGTAGCACATCAACACCCTCAACATAAAATTATTTCTTGTCCTCAAGAGACAGACTCAATCTACTTAAGTAGCATAGAGACACATAGACATCAACCCAATGGGACAGTCTACATTAAAATTTCAATAGATACCCAACTTTCCTCCAAACACAGATTATATAGTTATCCAGTAAACCAATGCAAACTATAATATCTAACAGTGCAACTATGATAAGTTATGCAACCACAAATAAGCGACATATCACTGATTTAGTCAAGTATCAACAATGCAATGCAAGTGCCCTCACAGAAAGTAGTCCCACTATACACTTTGGGTGATATTTTCAATTCAAGTTCATTGGGACTATATCAAAACACTCACCCTCACAAAGGATATTCAAATATTGTGCTCATACCATATGCTTGCCCCTATACTCTAGATCGTGACTTGTTGACTAGTCGAATTAGGATCATGTTAGGACTTTCTAAGCTTGTAATGTAGGCTCAAGGGTATTTGGAGTGATTGTATGGAAACATAGTGACTAAGGCCTTCCTTGATACTGCATTATTCACACTTTTACCCTACCAACCTATCATTTTCTTTTCTTCTCCCTTTCTCCCATTTTTCAACTGCTTAAGGGTGATTTTCTTTTCATTTTAGCACTTTGCCCTTATTCATTCACATTGTTTTGAACTTCGACAAATTTTATCATTTTTCTTGCACCTTTTTTATTCTTTTCGACCCTTCTCTATACCACTAAGCTTTTTCTCCACTTTTCATGACTTCTTCTTATACCAATAACCCTCAACTTAGGTTTTTGGCCTAAAATGAGGTGCACAATATCTATCCTCCGAACCAGGTCCACTTTTTGGGTAGCCACCCTCAACTTAGGCTTTTAGCCTAAGTTGAGGTGCATAGTGTTCAAGGAAAGACCAGGGCCAAGTTTGGGATCATCATTCATTAAGGTATATGTTTATTAGGTATTTACAGAGAATAAGGTCAATTTTAGGCTAAAAAATAGGGATCAAGGGATAATTAACATCTTTGGTTGGTTATATTTAGGCTAAGTGAGCTAAATGAGAACAATGGCCTAAGATCCTTTCCTAACCAACTAATCTAGAGTCTAAACCTGAGTAACAGGGAAAGTTCTGATTTAAAGCACATTAAACAATCATGCAATTAAGATCACTCACTCATGGCACTACTTTACATGTTAACACAAACTAACAGATCATGCTTTTTATCATAGTTCACACACTTATCAGAACAAACACTATCAGACAACCTAATCATGTATGGTTACTATCAAACTTGTTAAACAAAAATATTTGATGGGTATCATTTTTACATAAAAATTACTATGCCATGGATATCAATACTATGTACTACAAATGCTACCTAAACATCCTAAACATGCCGATTTAACATAAAATAAAATTCGCAGGGAAAGAACACTAGCAAGAAAATCCTTTGGAATAAAAAATTAGGGTAGTCATAGGCCAAAGTTACTCAGACTTCACTGAGGTCGTATAACCACCCACACCCCATCAAAAAGATTGGTCATTATCCTCAATGCAAGTAAGCAAAAATATAAAGAACTGGGGTTAAAAGAAATATACTTGGGTGCGTAAGAGCCTTTCTCAATCTCTCTCTGTCCACCATCCACAGGCCTGGTGGACTCTTCAACAGTAGGAGCTTGTCTAGAGGTACCCTCACCTTTAAACAACTTGCGTACGTGCTCTTGTCTGGCCCTCTCCTCCTCTTAGGATCTTGTCAGGGCAATCCGTAGGTCCTCATTGTCTTTCCTCTACCCACCAAGGCGCTCCACATTTGCATTATTTGTGTCGACCCTCATCCCATGGGAAGTTTGTGTGGGCTCCTCTAGAGTGAACAGGTCTACAATAGGTGTTGTAGCTGGCATGGTAGATGACAAGCCTAATAGAGTAACCAATGTTTTAGCAATGTCGTCCCGGAGCTACTGAATCTCTATCTATATTGCTGATAATTCAATGAGAGCCATTGTGCGGAGGCTCATCTAGACCAACTCGTCAAAGGAATTAATACAGGCATCCACTGGTGCAAGCCGCTCTCTGATGGCAACAACTATGAATGCCTGCATACAACCCTCAACCTCTGTAACAACCTGGCGGACCCAGGGTCTCAACTGCCATAGTAGTTAAGCCAACTATGACTTAACATGCGTCAATCTCTACGCCAGTGCCTGAAACGATGCTACCGACACAAATACAATACCGGCAGGTGGTGAAATTGTGAGCACAAACTCTAAAGCAACAACAGTAGTAATAGTTGGGCTCCTTCCCCTCATCAGTCTCTGTCTGTAGAGGCCCCTCTATAGTTGGTGCAACGGTAGAAGTGGAGGGATCGATTGGAGGCACTAAGGTGGGCAAATCTTGATGTATAACCTGTGGCGTCAGTGTCGGATGGAGTGCAACGGTATTCTCCTCAGCCTTTATCAGGCTGGTATCTAACATACGCTGCACCTCCACTAGTATGTCCACGTGATTCAATATCTGAACCCCCATCGTCAAATATAGATGATGTATCAAGAACGGGAAGGGGATCGTAGTGGACCTCCTCAGGGCCACCTCATGGATCTGCTTAATAATCAACACAACCTAATTAATAGCATAGCCAACCAAGATGCTAGCCACCAATATGGCTCTCTCCTGTGTCAGGGTATTATCTGTAAGTCTCAGTCAAATTCTCGAGTGAATAACTGCCCACCAAAATAAATTAGGAAACTCAGCGAAGCCTTGACGATAGACTCTGAGGATGTGGCTATCCAAGAAGGATTAGGTTTAGTAGTAGCAATGTGGATAGCCACCCATCTCATCAAACGGGCCCAACACTTCGAGTCCCTTATCACTCCCAAGTCACATGCCTTTCCCACTATGTTATCAAACTCTGTTGTGGAGCTAGGGGCTGCAAACTCGAGTACAAATAACATTCGCCGGATGGTCTCCTCTGATATGTTGACCGCCCGACCTTGCACTCTGACTTCCTCTAGACTGGGCTAGGCGAGGGGCTTCTTCCCCTTGGGAAGAGTGTTGTGGATAGTAGCGGCATAGGAGGCGAAGAACTCTCCCACCAATAACGATGAGTACCTCTCAGCTGGCTGTGCCAATCACTGGATTCTATGTCAAACAATGGTATCCTCTAACCCTAAGACACTCTCGAGTCCTCTGGTGATGACTCAGGACACCTCCATTATGGAACGAGCGGTTCGACCACACTCATTCCTTTGCATATCCTCCCTGAATATAGTCTGCATGACCTTGATGCACCACCTATTGTGCTCTACGTCTAGTGATGACTCAAGTGCTCGAGGTTTGGAGGATGATGAGAAGTCTGACCCCTCCTCAAAATTAGATCCGGACCCCTTCTCGGAGGAGGCCATCTGAATACTATTGCTGGCCCTGTAACCTCCCTTGTTAAACTGGTAAGGGCGGACCACAATAGCCTGCAATGTAGCATGCCTTGAAGAAGACCGAGTCTATTATGGTCTACATCGGAGTATGGCTGGATGCCAAGCTCCCCTACAGAGCCACTAGCCTGGGGGGCATGCTTGGAATCTGTGGCCTCGTCTCACAGGCGGGCCTTCATTCCTCTAATTTCTTCTTTCTTTGATTTAGGGGCTATGGTACCTGCAAGCCACATAATCACAAAATGAATTAGTTCCATGGATTACAATCCAAACACATAAGTTTTTTTTTTTAAAGACCCTATGTAGGGTCAGGGGCTGAGCAACACCCTCATGCTTTAACATAAATAAAATCAGAAACAGGGATACAAGGAGGGGAACATAAACCTTACCTCCTCCCTAAGATGGTACTTCATGACTTCTCTAATTAGCCATGAGACTTTATTTATAGATAGCAAACCAAGAGCATCCTAAGAGAGGACTCCTCTCATTAGAAAATTCTAGGAAAACAATAAACAAGGGAGACTCTCCCCTTACAATTTGAATAAAAAAGAACCTAAAGCTAATCCTATATTCTATCTGTTAGATAGTCTACTGGATCAGTGT